>CM043115.1:1083577-1240882 GCA_023701765.1 Hylyphantes graminicola | reverse complement strand
ATGTTATGACAAATGCAAAAAAACATCCATACAAATATTAAAGAAAATTATCCAAAAAATTTATCTACAAAAAAAAAAAAAAAAAAACAACATTGTAAAAAGCAAATCCATTGCAAGATCAACACAATTTGATAAGGAAGTCACTGCCATAAGCAGGTAAACTGCAGTATCAAGCCTAATGACTTGGAAGACTGTTGTAAGAACTCAATAAATTTATACAAGAAAGCATACTACAGGATTGATTATTACAGGGCAAAAATGATCCAATTCATTGTTGTGGTGACTGCAGTTTACCTGCGGTACAAGTGTGCGAGAAAACAATTTGAAATTTTAGACCTCATCAATGATAGTCCGATCGCCAGCGTGAGGAATTCTGTCGCAGAGACAGAGTAGACTAAAGTTTCCACCAACTACAGACAGCAGAGGGCTTTCTGTAGGCAGAATGCTGTGCAGGGTGACCATTGCAGATGCCATGCCAAAGATGAGGACGATTGGCAGCTTGCCAGAATAGATCCTGGTGGGGGAAAAAAGAAAATTAATATAAGATTATTATAAATTCATACTCGACTCGATTACAACAGCAATTTGGTTATAACACCAAACATGTTAGGTTCTGATAACATGAATTTTTCATTAACTTCTTGATTATAATGCTAAAAATACTTGTTTTAAGACATCCAAAATGCTTTCTAAAAAAAGCCTTCATTTTAAAGAATTGAAAAACCAAAATCATTTTCGCTATTTAAATTTTATTTAATACCACCCATTGAGATACTGAGTAGGAAAAGAATTAAAGTAAGAAAAAAGCAGGAAAAAAATTCAGGGAGTTTTTAAATACATTCAGGACATCTGAACATCTTTCCCTGTCTGAAACTTTTGATATCTGAAAGATTTAGTATGAAAATATATTATTTGAACCCTGATATTCACAAAAAAAATCATGTTTTTAAAAAGTTATCTCAAGTTATTAAATGCCATAGTTATGCAAAGAAAAATAAGAAAGGAGACTTTAAATGTATAATTAAGGATTTAAGGTCAAAACTACGAAGTGGTTTATCTTTCAAAACAATTCATAGGAGGTTTCTCAAAATTAATTACGTTCTGTGAAAAATTATGTTTCAGCATCACATAAATTTCAGTCACATAATACAAACATTTTGGTGCAACAATTTGATATAAACATCTTAAAAATTTCAGCCATTAAAAAAACATACTTGCACAAAAGAACCAGTTCTTGAAGAACATCTGAACTGAAACTCTCCACATCTTGAATTAACAGGACCATTGCTTTGGTCATTGACTGCATTTTATTGTTCACAGTTTGTTTCAGTTTCTTTCTGGGAGAAGATACAGCCTAGAAATACACATTTGTCAAAAAGGAATTGATTGTGAGATGCACTTTATACTTTTTTAAAATTCACACAAGTAAGATAAATTATATTTTATCAAATAGATTTTTAGGATAGGTTTTCTCGTATTGGCATAGAAGAAACCAAAAGGCCTAGTTGAGTTAATTTTGTTGACCATTGAATTTAACATTTTAAAACTCTTTCCATGAAAACTTAATACTAGAGAAGCTGTGTTTCTGTACACAGTAAAATTAAGTTGATTGGACGAACCAGTGATTCAGGTAATTAAATGTTGACTGTTTCAAATAATGGAAATAAACCATAGTTTGTTATTGACATGAGACTTCATATTATAGAAAGATACCTTGAATCATCCTGATCACATGAATATTTATATAAATACAATTTCAACAACAACTTATGATTAGTTAACTTGCAATGGTTAAATAATAACAGTTAAAAAGCGTTTTACTGTAGGCCCTAAGCAAATAAAACTATATACTGCTCCCAATATGCCATACAAAGCAAATTATTTATTTAACTAATTGATATTTTAAATGTACAAAAAGTTTCCTTTTCAAGGCATTACATGTTAGTAACAAAATAAAAGTGAGTGAAAAAACAAAAACCTTTGTAGGACTTTGCGGAATTGCTTTCATATTTATTTTTTCAAAATGTTCCTGCAGCTTAGCAAAGGAGCACTCATGTCTCTTAGGTAAACTTTCATCTGTGTCTAAAAACTGAAAAGAAAAAAGCAATTTTTATTTATGTTTGGTAAGCTACAAAGGGTAAAAGAGTAAATATAATAAAAAACATATTGCTTCTAAACCGAAAGTTAATAATTTTGCAGAATTTATAACAGGTATGTAATTGAATATATTTCATTAATTTTGTTACAACCTTATAAATATATGTGAAAAGAAAGATTTGTGCCCAAAACAGTATACTCAAATAACCCAAAACCTATTCTTGACTCACAGTGCTCTTAAAAAAGGTAGTCTTTCTGTAGTGCCCCACTTAAAACTCAAATAAATGTGAAAGGAACAGGGGGCCAAAATTAAGAATTATATTAGAAAATCTGTTTTTATATATCTCAGAAAAACACTACTCGATTTTTGGACAATTAACAAGAAAAATATTTTTGCTAAATTCAACTAGACCTACTTTAGTCAGTTATTTAATAACTTAATTTTCAATCTTGTTGAATTGACCCACAATCAAATATTTCCAAAAATCAAATCAATTCTCGTCCTTCAATAGGTGCTATTTTCTTATGTGCCATTGATTTCACAATCAAGGCTCGAGAAAATATATTTATTCAACATTTCTGTTGCCACTTAAGGTCTGAAACATGCCCAGATACAGGGAACATACAATTTAAGATAAAATATTACTGTTTTTTTGTTAAGTTCGGAAGGAAAGTTACTCAAATCCTGATTGGATATTTAGACAGTGAATAAAAAAAGAACACGAAATAAGACATTGAAAATGTTTTCAGATAACTTATGGTGAATCCTGAGTTTATCTAAGACAAGTCATACTAATTTAATGATTTAACTCATGACCAGGGATTGGAGTAAAGCGTTACTTTTTTTTGGGAAACGACGAGTAACGCAGTTACATTTTCAGAAAGTGACTGTAACTTAGTTACTTTTAGCAGTAACGAAAAATTTTGTTACTTTCCCGTTACTGTACGAAGGCTGCCAGATGCCAATTTTGAAACTTCACTCCTAAGAATTAAACATTTCGCATTCCCGAAATACGAGATTTTCTTGGGAGGGAAAAAGTATGCAATAGAATTGTCCACTTTGGCTGCTGAAGGTGTACCATAACAGTCAACTCTAGAGGAATGTCACAGATGACCCCATGACCCCCTGTGGTTTCCCAGTGGGGGAAAACGGATGTGGGTGTTCGCTTCCTCTGAGGCGATGGATTTCATTAGAGAGAAGAGAAGATATAGACTTGACTTTGGAACACGAGACGTGTAGGTGGTGGGACAAGTCGTTCCCCGAACTTACTTATGAAATAATATGATTTAATTCTGTAAATAATAGCTGTAACTTGCAACTTTAATTACTATAACAAAATAAATCCTGCTACCAATTGACCATCCTTGATCACTACGTTACAAAGGCGTGACACTGGCTTTCAGACAGAATTGTTAAAGTATGAAGGTTTTTCCCTGTCTGTTTACCTTTCTTACCTTACCTTTCCAGCTGATTATCAGGGTAAAGGATTAAAATTAAATGAAAAAAAAAATGATTATTATAATTTCTAATTTCAGTGTTTTGTTTGAGCTTATGTTTCGTTTATCATATATGGTTCTCTTTGAAAAATGGTAAGATGGCTAAATTTCAATTTTTCTTATAACCTGAAATTCCGAAAAGTTACTGTGAGTCGTTACTTTTTTTTAAAAGTAACTGTAATGTGTTACTTTTCATATTAAGTAACTGTAACAGTTACATTTTTGATTAAGTAACTGTAACTCTAACAGAGTTACTTTTTAAAAGTAACTTTCCAATCCCTGCTCATGACTTAAAACTCATTCAGATAACTAGATGGATCAGTAACTCAAGCCAGAGCGATTAGGCATCGATCCAGCCAACTTTGGCACAGAAGAAAAGTGGAAGCATTGAAAAACGACATTAAAAGGTATTGTTTAAGTCATAATTTTTGTTTAAATGAGATAAAAAATTAGCTTTGTAAAGCTTCCAACAAATTGTAATAAAAAAATTTGAAGAGTTTTGAAGCTATTTGGATGGATCTTAAGAAAACAATATAATTTGTTTTATTTGAAAGTTTTAATTGTTTATAAAAGTACATCAAATATTCCTGAAATATACATAAAGTAGAATATTTGCTAACATTGGGGAATTCATACTCCATGCTCGACTTACTTCTTTGAACTTTTCCAAAATTTCTTGGTGGATGAGCTGCAACATGTTTGTGACATTCGCGCACTTCCTCGACTCGAGTATCACAGTGGTGGGGATGTCGTTAGAGTGCAGGTGCTTCTCTAGTCGACGGAATATGCTGGAGTGGTCAGACATGTTGACGCCTGATTTGATAAAAATATTTCTTTTATTAAAAAAATATATATCATATACTAAGTAAAGAACTTGGGAAAGTATGTGTTTGAAATAAATAAGCTAAAATTGGATTTAAGAAAATTTGATGAATATGAAGAAAAAAAAAGTGCAAAAAAAATTGAATTCCAAATAGAACACTAACAGTTAAAAAATAAAACATAAAATATATTAATGGTAGTGTGCATAAATTTGGAAAGTAATTAAAAGACCTCCAAATGAAAGAGTAACCACTTTGGAATAAGCAACTTATCACTCATTATACTATTTGCACAGAATCTATATGTTATCATGAAAAAATAAAACACATACAAGTCAGCTTTTTGATTCCTAATTTTTTATAATTTAGCACAACTAAATATTCATTATTTTTATAAAGTGTACAAATCAGTAATAATAACCAGTGCCATTTAAATAAATCATCCTAGGCCAATGTACATATTTTTAAAGCAAATACTGTATATTTTTTTTAAATGTGTGTTTTGTATTCTGAGCACTTGACCCATTCAGTCCCAGTGATGTCATTTGGCATTATCAAAAGTTTGAAGAATCGAATGATGTGCTTTTTGATATCATAAATGGCTATAGATGATCAGAAAAAAAAATCTAAAATGATGATGCCAAATTGTCATTGGGACTGAAAAGGTTAAATGAGGAAATTTTTTTAAAAAAGAAAATGATACTGCAAATATTAACAATTAAAAAAAAAACGAAATGAGATAAAATAAATACTAAATTTCAGTAAAGCTATATTAAAATCTCAAAAGAAGTTAGCAAATAAAAGAATTTTCAAAATCTTCCGACCCATGAAGAGAACGGCCGCAGGAACTTCTTCCATCTGTTGCGAGGGGAAACAGTTTTGCACAAACTTGACGATGCCATCAAATGTCTCCATGTAAGAACGCTTCTCAATTTGCTAAAGACAAAATAAAAGTTATTAGAATTTTTTTTTAAAAAATAAGAAAAGTTCAACGTAATACCAATAAGCATGTTATTTTGTTAACTACACTAACTCACTAAACGAATTTGACAACTGCATCTATTTGATTAACGACTAATATGAAATTAGAAAAACTTCAAAAGCGGGTACTTGAATTTTTTTCATTTATTGCTTTAATAACTAAAAATCTTGTACATTGGAATACATATATAAAATGCCCATTTAGAAGCATAAAATGAAGTTAATACTTACAATGATGACAACCTAATCATATATTAAGAAGTATTACATTGAAAGCATTTTGAGAGTACTCATAAATTAAATAATATTTACACATAATTGAATAAAAACTTTAAAAAAAATTCTTCCAAAGTAAATTGCTGAAGTTTTTAATTTCAATGGCAAAATGTCATTAATCATGATAAATATTAACATATACCATAATTTTCTCTTCTACTTCATTCCATAGATTACGCTTATGCTCTTCCATGGGAATTTTTAAGGAGGATTGACCTTTAAAAAATATAAATAAGCATTTATAAATTTGTAATACTTAGAAATTTTTTCAAAAACTGAATATTTTAATCTCCATTTAGGTTGTTGAGCACTAAATCACAATTTGGATATTTTAATAAATATGTACTATATTTTAAAGTTACAACACTTCAAAAGTTGAAAATCAATTACTGTGTGCTGAGTTTTATGTTTTATCATTATTTTAATGTAAACAATATGCACTTGAGTAAAATATTTACTTTTGAAATAAATCTAGCTATTTTAGTATTGAATTGTTTTTTCAACGAATTTCAATTTTTTAAATTTTAAATGTTTGTCACAGTTGAAATAAAAAAAATCAAACTTGTGAATATAAAGGTAAGGGACTAACAAAACCATACAGCATAAAAAAAAAACTTTAATAAAAACAAATAACTCACAAGCTTTTGATTTCTTTGGTTTGTCTGGCTTATGCACAAAGCAACCCTAAAATTAAGAATAAATTTACCATTAGATATATTTGGTAAACATGCTTGTAATTTGTGATTCTAATCAATATACATTTTACTTCTTCACATTAACTGTCTTATGTTTATTAATCAAAATAAAGAGAATATAAATATTACTTTCATCAAAGATACGGTTTCATGTTGATCCATTTTTATGGGGTTATAAATATATATCGCAGATACTTAAAATAACCTTTAAAATATTATATATACAATTAAGAACTTTAAATTTTATACGAGTTTCCTTTTCCCTCCAAAACGAAAATAAACAATGAAGTTCAGTACTTCAGTTCACTTCGGATCTAACGATCATTAAAATCGGCAATGATATAGCATTCATTTATGTGACGTTCCGCTATCTTCCATATTTGTGTAAGTTTAAACAGGGCCATCTTGAATAGGGAACGGGCCTAACTGCAGGTTGCCACCGGAGATATTGCGCAATACTAGTGGGCCCAAAATCGTAGCGTAGCGTGTATGATGTGGATTGTTGTGAACTTTAACGTTTCATTTTGTGTTGATAATTTTTAATTAAACAAGGAAATATCTTCAAATTAACCTACAGGTAACTTCTTGAAAGTTTTTATCTCTTTATGTTCTAATTATATGACTGTATTTATGACTTTCTTTAAGCATTGAGTGTGTGTTAGTGTTAACGTTAACGAGCTTTGTTGAACAAAGCTGGTTAATTTTGTTATGTTATAGAAACGCTTTTGTTTTGTGCCTAATTATGTTTTTTGTTCTTTTTTTTATCAAGTTGGGATTTACCTTAAAATATGGCTGCATAATTTTGATTTGAAACGAGTTAGAATGCGTTTGCGAAAGGGATAAAAAAAAAGTAAACAAACATTCATTTGTGATTATTTTATATTATATACCAACTAACCCATGAAAATAATACCGTATAATTGAATGAAAATATGTGTTCCTTGACTATTTGTCCTTAATTTTGAGGTATTGCATGTTTATTTTGCTTTTTAAGTGTTTTAAAATTTGATAGAGATTCTTGTTTACATTCATGTTCAATATATTGATATAGTAATTTAGTTGACTTGTATTTTAAAAAATATATATATCAGACACATTGTGCATAGAACTTCAATATTATACTCTTTGTATTCTGCATTTAACTATTTAATACTTAACTCTTCATTCATTTAAAAATTGTGTACACTAACTGAAAGGTCGAATTGAAAGTATGCCATTATTGTTCACTATGAAACTGTTTTAAATCATGCATATTGGCTTAAAAGTGCTTTGCAGTTTTACAATATATTTTTTGCCCATTTAAATGCAAAATAAAACTAAAACATGGAACTTGTGATATCCATTTTTTATCATATATAACTTATTAAAGAATTGAAGTGGAAGACATAAATTATACAGTAAACACTCTATAACTCGAAGTCCCTGGGGATCCCCAAAAATATTCCACTTATCCAAAGTTCGAGTTACAGAAGTTACATTCTATTTCTCTCTACTGTCACTTAAGATGGGCAGACCTGGTTTAAGTGGTTTGATATGGGCCATAAAACTATAGCTATACACATTTCAATTATTTAATAGTCCATATAAACAAGTGAAGATTGGGGTCAAAAGGTTTATTAAAACTCCATGTAAATTTCATTTAAAAAAACATTTCTTGTTGAGTGTAATTGTATTTTATAAGGTTGTTGGCATTCGCAGGCATGGATACAACATGCTGATTAATTTGAATTGAAATTTAATTTTTAACTGAATGTGTCTTTAACATGTGAAATCTATGACAAAAA
This sequence comes from Hylyphantes graminicola, assembly GCA_023701765.1. Classification (NCBI taxonomy): domain Eukaryota; kingdom Metazoa; phylum Arthropoda; class Arachnida; order Araneae; family Linyphiidae; genus Hylyphantes; species Hylyphantes graminicola. The sequence goes on along the minus strand of CM043115.1, from coordinate 1,232,731 downwards.
CTTTGACTTAGAAGATGTTAACTTCAAGTTATTGAGACAGTTTTTTAAAGAAAAGTATAGACATGATTCGGGACCTGATTAAAAGTTCGAGTTAGCTGATTATTTGACTTGTAAGAAGTCGAGTTATCGAGGTTTGACTGTATCTGTCTGCACTTTATTGGTATTTGATATGTTTACAGTTTTCAGTGATTGCAGGGTGCGTAAGAAAGGTTTGAGCTACTGCTAATTAAATTAGTAATAGTCAATATATATCTAGTTTTTAAAGAAATTCAAGATAAATGCGTTCTTTTTTAAATTATTAACTATTCCATTTACTGTGAATGAATCTTCCAACTGTATGCACATGATGAGTAAAACATGTTTTGGTAGTTAATGCCTAATGGCTGAGTTTCGGCGGCTGCCACTAAAGCTGGGCTGAAGTAGTCTGTGAAATTATTTAACCACTCTATAACAAAATATGACATGTTAATGAAATGATGATTTTGTTAACCGTATCATTTATCATTTAATTTTGATATGTATTGTTTATGTATGATAACCGCTTCAAATAATGTGCATGTCAAAATGGGTTTTTTTTATGATTAAAAGGGATACATCCCACTGACCGAACTTCTGTGATTTGACCCTATTTATAGTATAGTGGCCTATCATTGGTGTTCGGTTTTTAGGAATCCCATTATTCATGTGGCGAGTAAATAACATATCAAGCATATATTATTGATGAGGGAAATATAAATACCCATTACATACCGATGTATAAATTTGAGAGGAATGTTGGGGCATTTTTTTTATGTTCGACTCTATGAAATTGCATTATTGTATTGTTACAGATTATGTGTTATGAGTAGAAAAGATGTCGTTTAAATCTGGACATCATAACTCCATTTCTTTTTTTTTAGGTTTTTGTGACTATCTGGAGCAATAATTTCAAAATATGAAGATAAATTCTTTTGAAGTACTGATCTGAAAACAACCTTAATGTACAAAACGATGGAAAAATTATTTTTTGTAAAAGCATGACTACAATAATGTGTACAAAATGTTTGCCAGTTATTTCTAATGTTTAGCAATAATTATTGTAATGAGGAAGGGTGAAGGATGAATTTTTATTAAGAAGTTAAGGAACTAAACAAAAAAGTAAATTGTCATCTGTTTCAAATAGCAAAAAAATATATCAAATTCTAATTGTAAATATTGATGATTAAAAGGTTTGTTTCCTAAAATTGTGTTTGTTTGATTTTTGATTTCTTTAAAGTTCTGTTAAAAATGATAAATATTTTTTTTCTAATATTTTCATGTGACTATAGTTAACTATATGAAAAAAAAAATAGTAAGCTGACTTGCTGTTGTAAAGCAAAGGAAATCCTTTTACAAAAAGAAAGAGAAAAAATCATAAATTGTCAGCTATTTCAAGTAAAAATATATATATGAATAATAAAAGAAAAAGATCTAAAATTGTAAATCTCCTTTTGTAAAGTAATAAGGTTAGTGTTTATTAAAATTTAAGTTTTATTTCTGATTTTCTGTTAAAAAAATCTTTTATTTTTTTAAATATGTTTCTAATAATATTTCAAAAATTATATGCTTCTTACTAATCTCTTAAAGATTAGTAAGATAATTTAATATGCAGCTTTCTTTTAAATACTTCTTTATTTTAAGTTCGTAAGTTATTAAAAACACATGTAGATTACCTAATCTTTCAGTTTAAATGCACTAATATTTAGCATCTAATTCATTGAAATCAATATTTAGTCTACAATTTATTTGAATAAATTTGAAAGATCATTTTCACGATGTATAAAAAACTTTCGGTAGAAAGTAACGAAGGAAAAACGGCACCTTCCTTCACGGGAGAAAATGCTCTCTTGTGGGCCCACTATGATTGCGCAATATTTTCTGCACTCAGGCCCGTTCCCTATTCAAGATGGCCCTGGTTTAAAGCATATTGATTAATGCAAGCATAAAAAAATTGGTAAATTAAGTTAGCTTGCCTTGCAAAAGGCCACGGCCCAATTCTAGACAATTCTAATGGAATCCTTATTTGTGCTTGTTGTTGACAAACTTGCCTGTCTTCTGGCTTTGTGAGGGTCTTTTGTAGCTAAGGCATCTCTGCCTTTAAGGCATTTTGTACCAACCCCAAATCCCTGTAGTGATGCGGCGGTAGGAGCCCCCTTCTAAACCGAGCAGAAGAGTCAATTTCCTCCTCATGCGGCACGGAGGGCAGAACTAGAGGGTGGCACCACTACCACGCCTCTCCCGTTCAAGTCTACTTCGTGAGTTCCTTATTCGAGTATACGACACGTGTTCCTTGTTAGACAGCACCGCGATAGTCCGCTGCACTGCACTACTACCACGCCGTCTCTGTTGGGTCTACTGTTCAAGTTCCCTTGTTCAGGGAGTCAAGTTCCTCTGTTCAAGTTCCCTTGTTCAGAAGCAACGCGATAAAGGGCAGCACTACCGACCGTAAGTGGATCCATCTGATTTTTAGAGACAGAGGCCAACTAGAGGATCCCCAGAATTGACTTGTTACCCCCAGAGGTATTGATTTGGTTATGGAAACGAGGACCTTGTGACCACGACGGATTTAACCCCAAACCATTAGCGTCACAGCGGTCTTTAGCCGAATGCAACCAGCGTCTTAATATAACACAACCTATCGTTAACCCTCTCGTTGACAAACTTAGTACAATATGTGATACAGTGGTGGAAATTGATTTATGAACTGACAGTTTTTTGACAGTATTTCTTTATTAAATGGATTTTTATCGATTTAAATTTTATATACCATACAGGCTTTGCATTATAAATTATACACGTAAATAAATTGTTATATAAATTCGCAAACAATTTCTTTTGTTGATATTTTAGTTTTAGCATAGGGAAATTAGCATAGGGAAATTGAAAACTTACTTACACAATCTCATTCAAATAATAATAATTGCTAAAATTTTTTTTTGCTAATGCTTCCTTCTTGATTTTGTTTTTCATAACATGCACACTTCATTAAAACCATACTCCAGTTGAAAAATTATTCAAACCAATTGATCTCAGACATTATTCTTAGGGTAATTAACCATATTAGTTAAATTATCAAACCAATTGATCTCAAACACTTAGTTCATTATCTTATCACCATTTAACCAGTCTTCCATTTAAAAATGTGGATACTTGCATTATCATGCATAAAAATCTAATCAAAAGCATGCAAAAAGGAATTAAAGAATTTTCTAGAACTAATCTGCAATAAAGTGATGTCATGTTTGTCAGTCCTTCAGAAACATAACCTTGTTTCTTCAATCATAAGACATCGGGGCCCAAACCACACCATCAAACTTCCACCACTAACATTTTCTGCTGAACAGATCTTGTTTATTTCCGAAAAATCCTTTCAATAACATTTTAAACCATCGCGTCCATCCAAATTGAACTTTTTTTCATCAGCAAATGTCACTTTTTTTTCTCTTCTCTCCCTCCCCAACTTTTTTTCATCAGCAAATGTCACTTTTTTCTCCTTTCTCTCCCTTCCCCACCCACCTAATCCAATTCCATGTAGTTACGACTATATTTTAATAGCCTGTTCTTATGGTGAAGAGTAAGCTTTGGACCAGCCTTCATTTTGGAACATTTCAAGTTCGACAACGATACCAATATTTGTCCTGCTCTTCTGGGAGTTACAGGAAGTGATTGTTCATTATAAATTCTTCCTGTAAAGCACAAATGCTGACACAAATGGTAACTTTTTGGGATACGAGTCCAATAATCCTGCTTTTCTCCCTCGTCCCACGAAAGTTACACCTTTTTAATGATGTTTTTTGCCGAAGTCAGAATGATTCTTCAAATATTTATGAATTATATTTATTGATCTTTTAATTAATATGCTAATTTCTCTTACAGATTTGATACAATATTATATAAGGGTCATTTTTTACCTTTTTGGCTTCAGGTAGTCCCGCAAGCTTTCCTATTTAGTAAATTGGGAATAAAACAGATAAATTTCAATAAATTTGGTCTTAATCTTATTTATAGACACTGATAGTAAGCTCCTCTGAAGTTCAAATGAAGAACTAGTTAAAATATTTGGTACCTGGGTTCAAAATAAATTTGAGTTCATAAATCAATTTCCATCATTTGACATGCTTAAAAACTAAAATTAGATATATTTTTATTTAATATCATTTTTTGAAAAAAAATTTGTGTGAAATTCCTTTATTGTGCTCTGGATATCCAACACACAAAATTTGAATTGTTAGCACTTAATACAAAGCGATATCTGGTGAAAAGAATGTTAGTTCATAAATCAATTTCCACCACTGTATAAAATCCCCATTTGGAACAAACTTTTCAATGCCCACATATTTCAATTTCAATTTTCAACAGACTTTACTACAAAGGTACACTACAATTTTGTTAACTTAACTAAACTAGGGTTGTGTAACACTATATAACTTTCAATTACTGATCAATATAACAATATACAGTGGTGGCCAAAAGTGTGGACACTTTTTGAAAGTTTCATATTTTTCAACTTTGTGTGATTACAGAATATATTAATTGTATATCAAATTAAACAATTGTAACTTTGCATAACTTTATTTGTAACACAGATACTTTAATTCTGTTTTTTTAATGAAATTCTACATTAAATTACCTTCATTTTAATATTTAAATGTTTGCATTTAAGCGAAATTTAATAGATGCAAGAACACAGGTAACAGTTGAAACACGTGAAACTTACTAAATGTGTCCACACACTTTTGCATGGCCGCCACTGTATTTAAAGGTAATTTTATGTCTTTAAAACCTAACAAGTTCTGTGGCAGCGACAATTAGTTCATGAACGAGTCGCTTAAAAACCTTATTTTAAATTTCGAAAAACAACGAGAACTCGTCAGACAAATTTGAAGTTTTTAACTCTTTTCGATTTTCAACAATATACCTTTTAACCAAAAACTTCTAGGTGTGTGAGGTACCCTTTGCGCATGCGCACTTTCTCAAAATGCTTATTATGACTTACGACATATACTAAGATATTGTGAACCAAATCTGAAGTCCGTAGCTATTTTAGTTCGAGCAGAAGAGAGGCCCAGTGGCGCAGTCGTAGTGCTTCGCATTGCCGTGCCACAGGTCCGATGTTCGAATTCCGGATAGGGCGAGGTCCACTCTAGGAGGATAGAAAGAACAGGAGTCGTCATGTGGCCTTCGGCGTGAAGCGAAAAAGCTTTCCCCTCCCTCTTGGGAGAAAGGGACCTTTATAGTCAGGTCGCCAAACCCCGATTTTTGGCCGAACCCTGCACTGAGCGGTTAAGTTTTTTTTATTGATGATTCTTATAGATTCGAGGGTGTAGATTACGAATATGGAAGGTACTTTTTTGGTACCCTTGAGCATTTTTTGTTATTCAAGATGGCGTCTCCGCCATCTTGAATTTTGTAATCTTAATATTTGACGATCTATTCGACCAAAGTGAATAGTTTTTGTCTTTATAGATGCATTAAGTAATAAAGATATACAATTATCAAGAAATTTTCAAAAATAAAAAATTCAAAATGGCGGAATCCGCCATATTGGATTTTTCACTTTTTATATTTTTGTTTTATATTTAACCCAACAAAATATGTATATTTTAACTATATTTTGTATACCTAGTTACTATACAACATTATTTTGAAGAAAATATAAAAAATCAAGATGGCGGCATCCGCCATATTGGATTTTTTCCACGTTTATATAAAGCGATCCACATGTCCAAAATTAAAAATTCTTTTTATTTTAGTTATATCTTAATTTTAGTTTCTATTTCAGTTTTAATATGTAGATTATTAATTTAGAAGATATTTTTTCGCTAGTTTTGAGTATTTTTTTATATTTAAGATGGCGTCTTCCGCCATATTGGATTTTCTTCCTAATTCAATTTTTCGGGTTCTTTTAGGCCAAATTTAATATTTTTTCTTTTATAGGTGCATTTTGTCGTAAATAATTACTTAAAAATTCAAAAAATCCAAAATCAAGATGGCGGCTTCCGCCATCTTGATTTACTTGTATATTTACTAGTTTAGTTTTACTAGTTTAGTTTATTATATAGTTTTACTTGTATATTTTATCATAAAATGCTTTAAAATCGTCATAAAGTTTTAATTAAACACCTAAAAAACCAAATTCAAGATGGCGGATTCCGCCATCTTGGATTTTTTTTACCTTATAATAATACGTGTTCTATTGGTGCGAAATTAAAAATTCTTTCAATTTATTTTTCTTTATTGTGTTTGAAATACTTTAAAACCATGAATGTTGAAGGAAAAATATTAAATATGTTTTCCACCATAATAAGTTAAGTATTTTAAATATTTTGTTATTCATCAGGCCCAATTACTACAAGAGCCCTATTCGTATAAAATGCTTCCTCTTTTCAAACAAGATTACTCTTACACTACGGAACGCAAGATTGCGTAAGCTTGTATCCTCTCAATACTAGAGACCCCCACCATTAGGGATGGAGGGCTCTACTCAATACCCCTCCTCCTCACATCTTGTGGTTAGGGAATTCATAATTCGAAGTAATGGCAGGAGTTCATTAATCGAAGTAATGGCTTTGGACTTGCTGAGATCTCGTTTAGCGGCACAATTATAAGAATATGGGATTAAGAGTTAATAAACATTCAGAAAACTCTGAAAGAAAGACTGTATTCAACCAGAAGAAGTGGAAACCTATTAAAAAAATAGAGGGATACAGTTTCAAGAAACAAAAAACAAAGAAGAAATGTCTAAAGCCATACCTTGCAATCCTTATAACCTAAAGATAGTTAATGTAATCTTAAAAATAAACCACCTATGACTCTTGAATGTTCTTTAATAACAGAGTTACCGCTTAGACTGTTATACGATGGAAAAGTTTCTCTTTAGTTTCTCTTCTTATAAAGATTTCAAATTCTTCAAATACATTCTCAGAATGTTATCCAGAGTTAAATGAATACTTAAATTGGCCGAAAATATGAATTTCCGATTCAACCAGAAACTACTGTAAAGTATCATCCTCTGTTAGACATGATACCTAATTCTTATCCAGAATCCAGATACAACCATGACATCACATCTTTAGCAGAAGCCCAAGGACTCACTAAATTAGCTGGTCAAGAATTTGGCCATTTACTTGGGATCATCAGTTTTGTAGGGTGGCTTTGCAAATCATCATGTTGATAAGTGTTATAGATTGGGTGTGGGGTTAATATTGGGTAGTGGTCTATCCAAAGTTATGCCTATAGCATGTTTGTAGGAGTCGTACAGATGCAGAAAGGTAAGAAGTTTCCAAAATTTCAGGACTTCAAGAATGTTTGCAAAATATGTCATGCGGGATTTATAGATCTATTGAGGAATCTCAGCCAAACTGCAGCGGAGATCTTCGATCAGTTATAGAATTAAAGGGTGCGAATCGCAACATTAGTAGAGTATCGGTGAACTGTTTATTGCAACCAGTTTTCTTCAAGATGTTATGTGTGGGGTCCGGAAGAGCAGGATATTGGTCCCTTCATATTGAAGTTGTTATCCAAGTCTACCCTATTTATTTGCATCTGGTCCTCAAAACTATGAATAATATGCATTATTTAATTTCAGAAAATGGAAAAAATGCCCGAAAATGTGCTAAAGAACTTTTTAAAAGTCAGATCACGTTATGCGACACATGCCGGAGTTTGAAATAAATTAAAAGCGGATTGAAACTACATAAAAGCATATGCCATGGTCCAAAAAGAATTGTAGAAATAACTTTAAAGCCAGCAACTCTAAGCTGGGCCTTGAGTTTACATATTTGTATTCAGTTAGAAGAAGACATAGCGATAATTCTGTAGTAAAAATATACCTAACAAAGAAAGAATTTTTAATTTCGAGCTAATAGATCGCCTAATACTAACGGTAAAAAATCTAACAATGAGAAAGATTCCATCTTGAATGGCCATAAATTCAGATATGTTGCAATTGTGTTCCCCATTTATGTAGTTTAAACCATTTGTTACTGAAAAATACAACTAAAGTAAAAAGAATTTTGAATTTCGCACCAATGGATCACGTAATAGTAGATGGTAAAAAATCCAAGATGGCGGAATCCGCCATCTTGAATTTGGTTTTTTAAGTGTTTAAATAAAACTTTATGATGATTTTAAAGCATTTCATAATAAAAATATACAAGGAAAACTGAAAGAATTTTTTAACTTCGAGCCAGTGGATCACGTATTATTAGAGGGTGAAAAATCCAAGATGGCGGAAGCCGCCATCTTGATTTCGGATTTTTAAAATTTTTAAGTAATTATTTACCACAAAATGCACCTATAAAAGAAAAAAATTAATAATTTTGGCCTAATAGATCCCGAAAAATTGAATTAGGAAGAAAAATCCAATATGGCGGAAGACGCCATCTTAAATATAAAAAAAATACTGAAAACTAGCGAAAAAATATCTTCTAAATTAATAATCTACATATTAAAACTGAAATAGAAACTAAAATTAAGATATAACTAAAATAAAAAGAATTTTTAATTTTGGACATGTGGATCGCTTTATATAAACGTGGAAAAAATCCAATATGGCGGATGCCGCCATCTTGATTTTTTATATTTTCTTCAAAATAATGTTGTATAGTAACTAGGTATACAAAATATAGTTAAAATATACATATTTTGTTGGGTTAAATATAAAACAAAAATATAAAAAGTGAAAAATCCAATATGGCGGATTCCGCCATTTTGAATTTTTTATTTTTGAAAATTTCTTGATAATTGTATATCTTTATTACTTAATGCATCTATAAAGACAAAAACTATTCACTTTGGTCGAATGGATCGTCAAATATTAAGATTACAAAATTCAAGATAGCGAAGACGCCATCTTGAATAACTAAAAATGCTCAAGGGTACCAAAAAAGTACCTTCCAGATTCGTAATCTTCACCCTCGAATCTATAAGAATCATCAATAAAAAAAACTTAACATCTCAGTGCAGGGTTCCCCCCCTTGGCGACCTAACTATTATCTACCCCACTTTTACATGGTGTTCTATGGGAGAATTTACGATTTTTCATTTTAAATGAAAAAAATTTGATCACATTATGGAAAACGAATACACATATATGTATATTTCTAATATGCTCAGTAGATATACATGTATTATTTAAAATACAATAACAAATAAACACCCAAAACTAGGCGATATTAATATTGGTTCTTCTGGAAATCTTAAAATTATTTTGTTATAACTTGATTTTTTTTAAAAATCTTTTATTAAATTTTAAAAATCTACTGTTCATCATTAAACGTTTAATATTTTTGATAGAAGAGATTTTTTAACGAATATATATATTATAACTTTTATTTAAGTTGCATATGAAATGCGAAATAAAGTAATCTTATTATTATATTTTATTCGCATAACTTGCGTATATTCTTTTTATTAAACCATTTTAATTAATGATTACCAAGAAATGCTTAAAACTGATTTGATTAATATTTTTGATGTATACGTGTTAGTTTTAATGAAGTTAATATATTAGTATTTTTTTTTACCAATTTGCAATTAATTACTGTGATACTTATATTACTTAACCACTAATACTTGTCGCTATTTTTGTAAAAAAAAAAAATAGAAAATCAACTAATGGAATTGCCCTAATGAAGAACTCTTTAAAGTCAATCATCATTAAAGTTTGGAAAGTTTTTGTTTTACGAAAATCGCTTATATATTTTATTAATTTCAAAAAATTTAAGGTACTTCTCCTCTCCCTCTCTACGCCATCACACTGAAAACCTTAGTTTTTAGCAAATTGCGAAACCTCGAATTTTCATTAATTAGTAATAATTAATGAAAATAAATAATTAATGAAATCTATAGCATGATTTGCGCAATAATGAAGTACATTTGTTATGAAAGAAAAACAATTAAAACAAAATGGGTCCTCTTTCTCTGTCAGTAATCGGCACCATATAACTATTCTGCAAAACCCTTTACTTTTAAAAAATTTATTAGCCAGAAGAAAGAAAACTTATTAGATGTAGAGTTCAATTCATGTATGTATCAAAGTTATAACAAATATTTTTATCTGCTCAAGCTTCAAAAATTTTACCTATTTAACCCATTAACAATGACTGGCAGCAAAATTTGAACTATTATAGATCCAGTATAGATTTAAAATCTAATGTTTTTTTTATATATAACTTCAATTGTAAACATTGTATTATAGATTATTTAAAAAAAAAAAAGAAAGAAAAAATCTTTATAAGTGGATTTTCTATTTTATTCATAAAAATGGTGACAAACATAATATAAAAACCTGGTACTTAAATCTATTTATACAACTTTAATTGTAAAAATTCCATTTAATGTATTTTTGATTAAAAAAAAGTATTAGTTGATTTTTTATTTTATTCAAAAAAAAAATAGCTACAAGTATTAGTAGCATAAGTATCGCAGTAATTATTTCAAATTAGTAAAAAAAAATACTTAATATATTAGCTTTCTTAAAACTAACAAGTAGACATAAAAAAAGTAATCAAATCAGTTTTAATTATTTATTGGTTATCATTAATTAAAATTGTTTAATAAAAAGAATAAATGTGCAAGTTATATGAATCAAATATACTAATCAGATTACTTTATTTCGCAATTCATATACAACTTAAATAAAGTTCTGTTATATATTCGTTAAACAATCTGTTCGATCAAAAATCTATAATAATAAAAATGAAGTTTTGTGTGTGTGTGTGTGTGTGTATGTATGTATGTATCTCTGAAACTCACAAACTAGACATTTGTTTGACTCGTAACTTGGTACAAATACGTAGTTCATACTTGAGTTGCAAAATAAGAACTTTCAGAGCTCAAAATGTTATATTTTTAGAGAAAATTCGAATTTTCTGGAAAAACTACACCACTTTGGCTCAAACTCTATGCTCAAATCCGATCATTTTTTTTCTTTCCTGATGCCACCTGCTGAAAAAATTAAATAAACTTTCAACGAAAATAAATAAATTGGAAAATGTTTATTTTTGTGTTGCCATTACTTTCAGAAACTCTAATTCATCATTAGAAAATAATTGATATGTCTCAAGTGACGTATTTCTTACCAGTCTTCATTATTTTGGGTTTAGTTGATGATTTCTTCATTGATGGTTCTGTTGATTGCAAATATGCAGATTAAAATAATAATAATATGGTTAAGCTATTACTGAAATGTGATGGTTAATAAAGACCATCGCACTGGAGGTGCATATAAGGGTTTTGTCTTCATTTTTTCGCCAAATATGCTGCCAATCTCGCCAAAATATTAATTAAAACACGCCAAATGGGCAAAATGTTTGTTACGCTATTACTGAAATATGCTGGTTAATAAAGGCTCTCGCACTACAGCTGCATATTAGGATTTTATGTATTTATTTTTTCACCAAATACGTTGCAAATCTCGCCAAATGGGCAAAATGATTGTTAAGCTCTGAAATGCGGTTAATAAAGGCCATCACACTAGAGCCGCATATAAGGGTTTTATGCCTTTATTTTTGCGCCAATTATGTTACCAATCTCGCCAAATTATTTAAAACTCGCCAAATGGGCAAAATGTTTGTTAAGCTATTACTGAACTATGATGGTTAATAAAGGCCATCGCACTAGACCTGCAAATTAGGATTTTATGTCTTTATTTTTTCGGCAAATACGTTGCCAATCTCGCCAAATGGGCAAAATGTTGGTTAAGCTATTACTGAGCAATGATGGTAAATGAAGACCATCGCACTAGAGCTGCATATCAGGGTTTTACTCTTTATTTTTTTGCCAAATATGTTGCCAATCTCGCCAAATTATTTATTAAAACTAGCCAAATGGGCAAAATGTTTGCTAAAAATAATTTATAAGATGGTTGGTTGTGCTAAGGTCATTGTGTTAGAACTGTATAATGGGTGTGTTTGTAGCTACATCTATTTTCTCGCCAAATTATTTCCCAAAACGTGCCAAAAGAATTAAAAGGTTTTATGTATTTATGAGGGAATTGTGATGGCATTTATGAGTACATTTTACTCCGTATTTTTGATTTTGGAATTATAAAGCAATGAAACGGGATTTCATACTTGAAAACGAGCGGGAAAAATAACTTAAGTTTCTGATCTTATAACAGGTTGCATGGCACACATACTTGGATACATTTTATATTTTTTTAATCCGTGCGAAGTACGGGTAAACATTTGCTAGTAATAACTATTAATGATGAACAGCAGATTTTTAAGATTTAATAAAAGATTTTTTTGAAAATCCAAGTTATGATTAAATAATTTTAAGATTTCCAGAGGAACCAATATTAATATCGCCTAGTTTTGAGTGTTTATTTGTTATTGTATTTTAAATAATACTTATATATATATTATATATATCTACATATGTGTATTCGTTTTTCATAATGTGATCATATTTTTTTCATTTAAAACGAAAAATCGTAAATTCTTCCATAGAATCCCATGTTAACTAGGGGTAGATAAAGGCAGCTGCCTTCCCCCGGTTCCCCTCCACCTCTGGCTTCACTCAGTTCCCGTGCGTTTGAATCCGCGTGACGACTCCTGTTCTTTCCATCCTCCTAGGGTCCACTCAGCCTTTGGTTCCTTAAGTAAATCGATAAAATGAGGACCAAGCATGCCTGGGAACTAAACACTGGGAGTCCCTCGTGAGGTTGGGGACATATGCCTTGCACCCCAGATCCATTGACCACGAAAGCTGAATTGGAGAAGACAGACCTTGGCCCACTAAAGGGCTCCTAGGAGTTAAGTTTAGTTTTCAGTAGAGAGGGTTCAGATTGACAGAATAACAGACAGAGGGACCAATGTTCAAATCCCACTTTTTTTTTTCAGAATCAGCACTCCCCAAAAATTACAGAAAACACAATGTCTCTATTTTGGACCCCATCGCAATACTTTCATTGCGTTTATATTTCATACTAGCAAATTTATACCCGTACTTCGCACGGATTAAATAAATATAAAATCGATCCAAGTATGTGTACCATATAACCTGTTATAAAATCATAAACTTAAGTTATTCTTTCCCACTCGTTATCAAGTAAAAATCTCAATTCATTGCCCTAATATTCTAAAATCAGAAATACGCTGTAAAATGTACTCATAAATGTCATCACAATTCCCTCATAAATACATAAAACCTTTTTTAACTCTTTTGGCTCGTTTTGGTAAATAATTTGGCGAGAAAATAGATATAGCTACAAACACACACATTATACAGCTCTAACACAACGACCTTAGCATATCCAACCAGCTTATAAATTATTTTAAAAACATTTTGCCCATTTGGCGAGTTTTAATAAATAATTTGGCGAGATTGGCAACATATTTGGCGAAACAACAATAAAGACATAATACCCTTATATGCAGCTCTAGTGCGATGGCTTTATTAACCATCATAGTTCAGTAATAGCTTAACAAACATTTTGCTCATTTGGCGAGTTTTAATCAATGAATTGGCGAGATTGGCAACGTATTTGGCGAAAAAGTAAAGACATAAAACCCTAATATGCAGCTCGTGCGATGACCTTTATTAACCATCATTGTTAAGTAATAGCTTAACAAACCATTTGCCCATTTGGCGAGTTTTTATTATAATTTGGCGGAATTTGGCGATAAAATAAAAACCTAACGGCAGCTCTTGAACTTATAGGTTAACTACACTGTTATTGCCTGAACATGCATATTTGTAATCAACAGAACCATCATTGACGAAATCATCAACTAAACCCATAACAAATCCAGGAATCAAGACTTGTCGGAAATACGTCACTTGAAACATATCAATTATTTTCAAATATTGAATTTAGTTTCTGAAAGTTATGGCAACACAATAAAATAAACATTTTCAATTTTATTTATTTTCGTTGAAAGTTTTATTTAATTGTTTCTTCAGATGGCATCAGGAAAGTAAAGAAATCGTCGGATTTGAGCGAAAGTGGTGTAGTTTTCCCAGAAAATTCGAATTTTCTCTAAAAATAGAACACTTTGAGCTCTGAAAGTTCTTATTTTGTAACTCAAGTAGGAACTACGCATTTGTGCCAAATTACGAGTCAAACAAATGTCTAGTTTGTGAGTTTCGGAGAGACATACATACACACACACATACAAAACTTCATTTTTATTATTATAGATTAGGTAAATTGAGAGTAAAAAATAAAAATAAAAGTACAAAGTAGTCGATGCGCCGATAGCGTCTCATTGTTCAAATCTTCGATTGCAGCCAGGTAGATAAGAATAATATAGGAGATGCTGTCTGGTCAAAATACCTAGGCAGAAACCGAAATGCTAAGTGAAGCCTTTCATAGCCTTCAATATACGCTCGTTTAATTTGGCGAATAATTTGGCGCAATTTTTCTTGCAAACAAATAATTTAAAAAATATGTATACCTTTTATATTATTCAAGGAAATATTAGAACTTTGTATTTGAAGAGTACAGGGGAAAAACCGCTTGATTTCGTAGAGAAATTTCCCCAGCAAGCCACTTTGGCGAAGATAGCGAGTAATCGCCTAAACTGGTGTAAGGAAACTAGTTTCTGCCTACCGAGATTCACGCGATGCACGATTCCGACGCTTGGACCGAGCGGAGAAGAAGAAGAGAAACCGGTTTTCTGTCGCCAATGTCCGCCAAGCAGGCATAATTACGGGACGACTCCTAATAAATCAAGCGGTTATAATATAGTGGTTCTTCCCATGTACTCCTCATTTCATTTTACTACAACTATATACAACTATACACAAGTAGTCATACTTTTTTAATGCATTCTACAGATTCCTTTTTGAAATAAAATGAAACAAAAAGAGTCGCGGCAACCTCTAGTTCTGGCAATTTAGCGAACGCTTTCTTTCATTATGAGCCCACACACAGCTAATTTAGTTCCCTCCTGGCCAGTAGCAATCCGTCGTACGTGAATTGCGAATTGGGTAGTTGTTGTGATATTTGCTCGCCAGACAAGGCTGCTTAACACGTTGGATGCCACTGACTCCTTAGGGAGTCGCGTGGTTCCGATTCACCGATAACAGCACATTCTGATGAAATTCATAGTACCATTTAGCCAACCGTTCTTATGAGTTCAAGTTCGTTTGTAACTTTTGAAAACGAACCTGCTGTGCTTAGAATAATACTTGATGAGTTGAAGGCATTCTATTTCAAATTACGAGGAAATTAAATCCTTCGTCTCAATTGTAGGGCGACCAGACACCAGACATACTGCATTTCGCAGTGTGATTCAGTTTGTTATTCAACAATCTAGCTATAAAAAATTGTAAATAGTCTGTTTTATGTTTTTGAATTTTTTTCAAGCAAAAACCACCGAACAAATATGAATTATGAAAATTTAATGATAATTTTACAGTCGAAAAGTTAATCTGCTGAAGCAAATCTGGTAATTGGCTTTCAATTCAATAATTAGCGATAAATGATGAGTTATCCGGTTGGAAAAGGTCAGGAACATTTCCTCGTATTTTTACGACAAGCTGTCGTGCAGCTTTGGTTAGCGACGTTAATTCAACCTAACCTTGCAATTTTACGAACATGAACTAAGATTTATACTGTTCGAAAATGAAGAGTGGTTAGTTTATTTCAATTGTAACGAACAGGTTTAAAAAACAGGATGTTTTTCTATTTTATCAGCTTCTATCGATGAAGCCTCTATCGATAATATAGTGGCAGCGAATGTGTTAATCACATTGCTCATGTTTTTAGGATACTGAGTTCGAGACTAGAGTTGGAGGAACACTGTCAACATCAGGGAGAGTCAGCTGGATTGGAAAATCTTGTTAATAAACAAAATTATAATCTTAGTCTTGATCACTGCGTTTTCGGTCATGTCGAAAAGCCAAGGAAAATATAAGGGCATAATACCGAGTTGGTTTCTTAATTTGGTTCTAGCTGCGTTGAATTTTTTACATTCCAAAATCATATGGTCGATGGTATCTTCCGTTTTGCAAGTAGCACAAAGGGGCGAAGAGACAAGCCCCATTTTATGGAGTTTGGAATTACTCGGAAAAGTTTTAGTTCTGATCCTCGAGAGCAAGACACCAAATCTCCTTCGTACGTTTACCATGATAATGACCTCGGTAAACACGCGAGTTGAGATTCTGAAACTCACGACTCTTCTATAATAAACAGCCGGTGCAAAAAAAAAAAAAAAAAATATCCGACGAATAATGCCCCGTGTAGGTTTGGTTTGGTTTTGAATTATTGTCGCACTAGAGCTACACGAGGGCTATTATGCCCCATGTAGGGGAGTGCACGTTATTTATGCTAAGTCCTGGTACTGTGTACGATGATGCTCATAAAAGTTGCGTTGGGTGCCAATTCAGGTGTCGGCTAGTCACTTGGTTGTAAATTACTAGCAGTATGGTCCCGCCTTACTGGGAACCCGTTAACTTCGCATTGCTTCCTTTTAAAGGCATACTTACCTTGTGAAAATACACTCAAAATTAAAACAAAATTAAATTCGTGTTGGCGCATGCGCACCTAAAAGAGCAAACACTAATAGAGGATGAAGCAGCCCTAGGGCGAGCGCATATCTCATTCAAACTAATAGAGGATGAAGCAGCCCTAGGGCGAGCGCATATCTCAATCAAACTACTAGAGGATGGCGTCAAGCCCAAGTTTCGGCCCGGACCATGTATTTTCAAGCCCTGTTATGGTCCCGCAATCCCACGTGGATGACGTTTTTTTTTAAAACTAATTATATTATTTAAAAATTTCAATCAAATATGAAAAATCTAAGCCTCAGATGCACACGTAGGTATTAAAAGGAATCTATATTAAAAATTTCGAATTTTTTAGAGCAGTCTAAGTAGGTCTTTTGCGATCCACAGACATACACACAGACAGACAGACTCTTTCTTTTATTATTATAGATGGACGCTTGTAGTCAATAGCCCTCATGTAGCTCTAGTGCGACTATAATATCTCAACATTCAGAAGGTAGGTAGGTTGCCACATGTATTTTCCGGCTTGTGTGCTTGATCAGAGACCCGCTGATAAATCTTCGTCAAGTAAGACAAACACAGCCAGAACTTTTACTGGCACAGAGAAAGTACACCTAGGGCAAAGGTGAGAATCGAACCCGCACCCTGTGCAGTTCACAGACTGTTAGCGTAATGGGCTGCGATCAAACCCACTAGGCAACTCGGGCCCCTACTTATATATCGCGCCAAGCATTTCTTCCATGCTCTCACCTCCTTGTGTGCTGCCTATTTATCAGCTGGGTGATTGCTATCAGCCATGTCGATATCAGCCGAACCTTTCAAAGAAGGAGCCATCCAGAACACACTTCTGCCACATTCAGCGAAATAACAAAAATAAATTCATAAAATCCCTCGCCTTTATCAAATATTTCCCTCGTAAATTCCCTATACCTGGGGCTATCTTAAAGGGTGTTGCATAAACGTTCTATTTCGTGAATGGTTGATGTTTGATCAATTTTTTTCCTCCGAAGTACTGATTTTTTGAGTCACAACTGATTTTATATCGGCATATTGCTATACTGTGTGCTCGACAATTACCTCTTATATATTAAAAAATAAAACCTACTTAATACCAAAATCGGAATAGAGGCTTCTGTAGATGGGAATTATCCCCTTCTTCTAGTACCTTTACTATTTCACTCTGTAGTTTTCTTTATAGTATTTTTTTCTGACAACACTGCCTCTTATGCACATAATTGCATACCGTAATTATGTTTAATTGTTTTTTTTCTCAAACCATCGCCAGAATTTAATCTTGTGGTGGTTAGTTACATAGCCAATACTTGCCTTTCCGACCGAGTCCGAAAAGATATGGGCATCCCTGGTTTAGTACCGGCACCCCTTGCATGCGAGTCTTTAGTCTTTACCAAAATTACCTCCGATAAAGTACAATTACTCGGGGTCATGGGTCAGTATTGAGTATTTGTGCGGAGTATTTGTGCTACAGAACTAATATCCTACCACTGGTACCAAGGTAAGCGACCTGGAGAGGCTTTAGGGTAAGTGGGGTAAGTGGGCCACCGTTTTGGCATAATTCGACTTTAGACCCTCATACCACTGGATATAATCGGCCTAACAACTTATTTTTTTTGTGGTCCATTCTCTCATATGTTATTACTGTACCCATGACAACCTTAACACAAATTGGCAAAAAATAAATTTAAAAAATATGTTTTTTTTTTGGTCATCCGAGTGGCCCACTTGCCCCGCAAGGTGGGGTAAGTGGGCCACCCACCTTATATATTTTTACACTTAACTAGTAGAGATATGGTGGGGCAAGTTTAATAATCTACATGATTTTTTGCGTGTTGGGAAAAAAAAGTAATGATGTATCTTTAATAGTTCCCCCATAGCAACTTTTTCTGGCATGCAAGCTTACTACAAGAAAAAATACGTTAATTTTCATCTTGTCATTTTTGCATGTAGTGTAAATAAAATGGTAGGGCTGCAGATTTTAAACTGGCCTATGTAAATGAATAGGAGTATGAATAGTGAATATGACTTACCCTATGAATCAGTGAATATGACTTTTTTTAAGTATATTAAAGAGTTGGGGCAAGTGGGCCACCCCTTGCCCACTTACCCCGCCATTGTGGTGGCCCACTTATCCCAAACACGGGGCAAGTGGGCCACCCCAATTTTCTTTTAACCTTATGAACATCACAAGTATATGACACTACAAAAAGAAACTATTTTTTATACACTTTCAAACTATATAACATTTTGTTTTGTATCATGAACCGTTTGGAAATAAATAAAAAAATAGTATGATGGCGTAAATTACGAAAAGATTCAATTTTAAAAAATTTCACAAAAAGGATTGTACCTTGTTACATACTTAAATGAAAATGATGCCATAATGTTTCCAGCATCTATTGGGGTAAATACGTAAAAATATTGTAACAGATTTTTTATCCATAATTCGGGAAATGCCAGAGGTGGTGGCCCACTTGCCCCAATGGCCCACTTACCCCACCTTACCCTATCCCTAAAGTGCTGCAGAAGCGACCAGACGGCCATTACGAGACTCAAAAGTGGAAACATTAGATCTCTGCGTTGCACCAATGGGAAGAAGACCTTAACTATCTGCCCGAAGTGTTCCAGCAAACAGGCGGCACCTGACCATCATCCTGGACTGTCTGAGACTTTCCAGACACGATCTTTACGAAAATCCAGTCATGGTCCTGGACTTTTTGAGAGTGACTAACATCATAGACCTGGTTTAGCTCTGCTAAACCTAGGGAATAAGCAACAACACTAATACAACCCCTGGCAATAAATATGGAATCACCTTTCAAAAAGTAAAACAATCTTTATTCAACAGTGTGTAGAAATTTCAAAGTTACACTAAATCAAACAAAAACATACTTAATTGAAAGTAGACGATTTAAGACACAAGTTAAAAACACAAACACGTTGACTAATGTGTTCTAGCATGAATAATGTTAGTTATTATTAACCCAACTGGAGAAATATGTAAGGACTCAGTGACGACACGAGAAAAAAGTATGGAATCACCATGCATTTTCTGTCTTGAAATCTGGCAACAGGTATGTTTGCAAATTATGCAAATTAATCGTAACATAAAAGACGTGTTACCGATCTCGAGTTATCATTTGACGAAGTTATTTCAGTGCAAGCATGGCTCCGACGAAAGAATTATCCGATGAGGTCAGGCAAAGAACAGTCAAGCTACTCAAAGAAGGACTGTCAATCAGAATTGTGGCAAATCGAGTAGGCTGCTCTCAATCTGTAATAGCAAAGATATGGATAAAGTTTAAACATACCGGGACTTATTTAAAAGCGAAGCGTAAAGGCCGCCCAAGGAAAACAACCAAGCGAGACGTTCGAAAATTAAAGTCACTTTGCCTTCAGAACCGCAAACAAACTTCAACAGTGTTGAAAACGAAATGGGCTGAAGCGAGTGTTGATGTTTGCGCCAGGACATTACGAAATCGACTTCGGGGGATGGGATTCTCTTACAGAAAAGCCAAAGGAAAGCCGTCCCTGACAACTACCCAGAAGAAGAAACGTCTACAATGGGCTAAAAGTAAGACAACGTGGACTGTAGATGATTGGGAAAAGGTAGTATTCAGTGACGAGTCACGAATTTGCGTTGGTCATGGAGACGATGCAGGAACATTCGTTTGGAGACGAGGAAACGAAGCTTACTCAGACGGCTGCATTAAGAAACAAGTAAAGTTCCCAACTACCGTTCTGATCTGGGGTTGCATGTCAAGTAATGGGCCTGGCGAAATGGCTGTCGTTAAAACAACTGTCAATTCGCATATTTATATTGACATTTTAGAGCATTTCCTGATCCCATCAACTGAAAATGCATATGGAGATGAAGATGCCACGTTCCAGGACGATAACGCCTCCTGCCATAGGGCGAAATGTGTAAGAGATTTCCTTGCTGATAGGCAAATTCCTACCATGGATTGGCCTGCCAATAGCCCAGACTTGAATCCAATTGAAAATATGTGGTGGAAACTAAAGAAACTCGTCCAGGTGAAATCTCCACTTTGCAAGGAAGATCTGATAACTGCCATTCGCAAATCTTGGAAAGAAATTAGCACTGATTATTGTCAATCATTAGTAACATCTATGCCTGCAAGGATCAGGGCAGTTATCAAGGCACGTGGAGGTGTTACGAAGTATTAGTACAAGGTGGATATGGGCTGAGTCTATATTTTTTTCCCGCGTTGTTAGTGAGTCCATACTAATTTCTTTGTATATTTACTGTGAACTGCTCTATTACGCACCAGATGATGTTTTTTAACTAGTTTATGTTTATTACCTGTAGTTCACATCGTCTACTTTCAATAAAACATGTTTATGTTTCATCTGATATTACTTTGTTATATTTATATGCTTTTAACTATCGACAACATAATTTCTTTTAAGGTGATTCCATATTTATTGCCAGGGGTTGTATCCTGTATTTGAGTTGCAAAAAAAAATCCAGCCCTCCCTGTCAATTATTGTGAATAAATAAATAAAAAGAAAACTTACGAAAAAGTTTAGGTTAGGTTTGAATTATCGTCGCACTAGAGCTACACGAGGGCTATTGGCGACGGGCGTCGTATTTTAGAACCACAGTCAGGTGACGAGCCAACAACTGAATAGGCACCCAACACTTACGAAAAAAAACCCCACTAAAATATGGACAAAAACAAGTGACACAGACCATGCCGTTTCTTCTTCACCATCACCTGATAAGCAGCATAAAAGAGCTCGCTGCCATCTCGTTCTCACTTCCTTTCCGCCGCCGTACCTGCCACCGTCCGGACGTTTGCTTGGCCTCCACAATGCACTGCTTCGAGATTATAGTTGTCCTGGCGTCTCATAACCACCTGTTACTAGTTGAGGACGTATAACAACCAGTTGTTGTTCTGTACAAAAATCTGTAAATAAGTTGTGACATTGTTCGTCAATTTCGTGTTCATTGTCCCCCTTTTTTTTAATTAGACCTGTAAAAAAATATTTAAAATTGTTTGGATTGGATCACAAAAGTTTTTTTCCCCCCGGATAACTGTTTTTTTTTGGACCTATTAAAGAATTATTTCTTTTTAAATGGTAAGTGGAATTTATTTATTTTATTAATTTGTGAAATTTTAATACATGAAAGAAATAAAAACGAAAACTCTAAACGCTTAGCTGTTATAACGAGAAAAAAAGTTTAAGTTTTAAAATTTAGAATGAGAACTTTTCAACTAAAATCAATTTACTTAAAAAAATCTTTCAAATTTTCAGCAAAATGACAGTTGTAATTATCGTGAAATCAATCCAAATATTCTCATTTTTTAATATGATTTGTACATAGTTACTTTTAAAAAGGCGAATTTACTTTTTGAGTATGCAAAAAAGTTTATGAAAAAATAAGTTTTTATACTGATATTTTAGATGTATTGTTAAAACCATTAAATAACCATTCCCCCCCCCCCAAAAAAAAAAAAAAAAAGAAAATTAGTTCTAAGAGTGAATCTATAATGTCTTATTGTGACATAAACTTATAATTTAAATAAATAAATATATACGCCCGTCTCCATCAAATAAATTAGTTATTAATTTTATAATTTTATGCACTACTGAAGCCGATTGACCCGTACTAAATGTTGTTTTTGCGGCCACAAAAGAACATAAAACAAGAAACAACATTTACAGTTTGGGGTCATACATGTCAAACCAACCAATTGACGCATTAGAAACGGAAATTTTTGTCACGTTGGTAAAACTAGACTAAGTCAAAAGAAAAAAAGTTTTCGGACTCTTAGTTTTTGAGAAAATCTATTTTAATAAAAAAAATCTAAAATACTTGAATTTGATAACGTTTAATGCGTTTAAAAAGTTGTATATAAAAAAACACTATTTGATTTAAAGAGATATATTTGATGATATATTACCATCCTATTTTAAAGAACTTCACTCTGATCATTATTATGAATTTCATGTTTTAAATTTTTTCTGAAAATTTCAAAATTTCAAAAATACCCTTTTTAATAAAATAGTTTTAAACACTGTAACTGACTATGGATAAGCCACCATTTGTATTGGAGCAACTTTTAGTTTGCATAAAGAAAAAATGTTTTTGTTTTTTAAAACTGTTTAGTTAATTATTTAAAAATTCACAAGTCTAACCATTTAAATGTAAATAAAGAGGGTTTGTTATACGTCATTTAAAGATAATTGTCATTCACAAAAAATATTATAAGAAGTGCTAAGCAAATGTAACATTTGACGTTCAGACAAATAATTGTCTTGCTACGGCAAAAAATTTGAAGGAATCTTAAAAAAATACATAGTTTAGGTAATTTAACCCTTTCAATCCCAGTGATGCCATTTGGCATCATCATGTTTCTGATCACAATTTAAAAAAAAATTATAGGGCTGACCATCTATTGGGATTAATAAAAAATATTTTCTAATTGAAAAAAGTTTGAAGAATCGAATGATGTGCTTTTTGATATCATAATTGGCTATAAACGATCAGATTTTTTTCTAAAATGATGATGCCAAATTGTCATTGGGACTGAAAGGGTTAAAATGCGCGAATTTTTCTGTGTGACACTTAGTTCATGAGTTCGTTACTCTTCCTCGCGGCTTACTCTACTCAAACCTAATCTGTCAATGATTAAAAGTCTACACCTGCATTTTTATCTTATCTGGACAATGGAATTCTTTTATCTGAGTTGCAGATAGAACTTTCCTTTTTTGCGATAAAAATGCGTACTTGAGGCGTATCGTTTCAATAGGTATTACTCCATATTCTTTCATCTATTAATAATTGAAGGCTAGCCATTGTTAATAAAGGGTCATGCTGTTTATGGTTTGGTTTTCCTTTCTTCTATTTAACCTTTTCAGTCCCAATGACAATTTGGCATCATAATTATATATTTTTTTCCTGATCGTCTATAGCCATTTAGGATTTTCCATTATTAAATATTTTTTATTAATCCCAATAGATGTCTGCCTTATTATTATTTTTTAATTATGATCAGAAACATGTTGATGCCACTACTACTGAAAAGGTTAATATTTGAAAAGGAAGGTTTAGGTCTACTTAAAAGGTCTTTAACCTCATTGCAAATTATTGAACATTATATCTAACAAGAATTTCGCAGACTAAAATATTTTTTAGCAAGGAAATATGAGTTGGCGGAGCATTGGTGGTCCATTCCGTCCTTCTCAACATAACGCAGCACCATATAGAAGCGTCCATAAATTACGTGACGTGTTTAGGGGGGAGGGTCGAGCCGGATATCACCAAAACTCACTTGTTGAGAGCAGAGGAGCAGAATTTATTTCTGGACTAAATTTTGCAAAATCTTACATGATTATTTTCATTGTGGCTTTCCGAACTATACTTGAAAGTGTTAAGAAAAAATGGTTCATTTTTAATATTATGAAGGGGAACCAGGGGCTAGCTGATTATAGAACATGTTATAGGTGTATATGTACAAGATAGAGAATATCGCGACTCAACTCAAGCTGTTTTATACAAAAGCACAACGAGTATAACACGATACAACCTTTTTGCCTTACATCACTGGTGGAAACAATGGTGTGCCGAATTAAAAAAAAAATGATGATAAAATGCATAATTTAAATAAAAATGACTGAGTTCCTTCAATCTTATAAAATTCACCCAAAAATGCGTTAAAAAAACTAGCTGCAGAAAAGAATGATTTTTTTTATAAAGTATTATAATTTTTAAAAAATCATTGCAAAATTTTTAACCTTAATGCTTACATTTAAAGTATGCTCAATTAGGGCGACATATGGATCATCAGACGGAACGGTCGTTACGCCCGCCAATCTCAAAATGACGCCAAGGGCAAACGGCAGTTATGTATATATACAGGAAATATTTCGCTATGTTAACAGCGAAATCGATTTTATTTTTTACCAGCAAAACTAAAGTTCCTAGAACAACTTAAAAAATACAGTAGACAGGTTTCGTGGATTACTTTAAATAAAAAAAATTTGGTTATTCTAGAATAAAAAACAGCGGAGAAAAAAATTATGAAAATTTTCGAAAATGAAATCTTTCGAGCAGTTTTAGTCAAATTTTGACCTAATTTTTGCTGAAACCTACAGCCATTACTAGACCATGAATCTCGAAGCTGTTTTTACTAAACGATTAAGAATGCCCCAATTCACATTCTGCGCAAGTTTGAAGTTTCAAAAATACTTCTTTCTATTTTTAATTAATTAAAATCTATATTACCTTTGGCGGTATGGTTGCACGATAAACAAGCCATCCTAGCGGCCATGTATCTCCTAAAACGCGCAAATGTTTGCTATATTTTCGACGAAGAGCAGTTAGTAGCGCCGTTAACTATTGGAGGGATTATAACAGCTTGTAAAATATGATTAACCAAATATCTAAATAAACAGATTGAAAAAAATGTCGAATTAATAAACGAATTAAACTTTTTGGCATTTTTATTAGAAAACTTATGATTAACGCGAGTTAATGAATCGATGGACTAATTGATTTATGAATGTAAACAATCATATTCGCCTATTTAGTTGCCATATTCAGTTGCCAATACCATTCAAGAAATTAATCTTTTTTTTAATATAAAGGTTTAAGGTTTTATAAAGGTTAAAAAATTAGTTTTTTAAAAAAAGAATTGTACTTGGTTATTGTTTTTCGTTGAATAGGCTTTATATTTTTTTAGTTTTAATAAAAGAAAATTGAAATTTGGATGGTTCGAGCCCCGGCTGAGTCGTCGGATTTTCTGGATGGGAAAATTCTGGGCGCGCATGTCAAATGCTTATGTGGCATGTAAAAGATCCCTGGAGGGCCAAGTTAGCCTGGGTTCTCTCGGAAAAACTAAATCTCGGCATCCACAGAGAGTACAGATTCATTGTAATCTGGGCGTCATTGGTAGCGAGAGTCGCCTAGATGGTGCCACAAAAAATGGCTTTCAGTTCTGGGGAATATGCCGAGTCTGCAAAGGCTTGTACGCCAGCGTTTAGCACCATTAGAGAAAAAAAAAGTCATCTAGAAATTTATTTCTAGATGTCGATGACGTTTTAATTTAATTTCATCGATGTGCAGTTCACTTTCACCATTTACAATATTGATGCTGAACCATTTTAGCTTCCCTTCGGCATTGTTCCCGGTTGTTAAACAATTTTCCATGGACATTCCTCCCTACCTTAAAAAGAATCTCATAAAATAAATTTAAAAAAACTACTGATATCCACCAAAAAAACTTCGTAAAAGTAAACAAACGCCGATCTCAAAAAAGAAAAAAACCTATTTATTTTATAAAAAAAAAAAGTCATTATGAGAATTGTGGCTAAAAAAGCCGTGATATAAAATGAATGCCAATCTCTTGTGTAAAACTTCCTGATCATAATAAATAGTATAATTTAAGTTTTGCTGCTATAAAAAAATTGCACTGTTTGAGGTTGGTGCCCATATTAACCACCCTCTATATCTCTATATAAATGTATGGAGATCATACATTTGTTCAAAATCATCATTGTAATCTCATTTGTTCAAAAATGCAATGTGTAAAGTTTTAATAAATTTCATAAGATTAAGATCTAGAATTTTACAATATGAATTTACTTCAACGCACGTTTAAACTCAGATATTGCGTTAATTCATAAAAGTTTGTTTTAGTTTATTAAGATTTTTTAGTTTATTAAGATTTTTTAGTTTATTAAGATTTTTTAGTTTATTAAACGAATAAAAGTTTTTTTTAAAGTATCCTTCGTTATTCTGATTTAGTAATTCAAGTTCACTTGCGTGATTCAATTTTTAGTGGGATTAAGATGGGCACCAACCTCAAACAGTGCAATTTTTTTATAGCAGCAAAACTTAAATTATACTATTTATTATGATCAGGAAGTTTTACACAAGAGATTGGCATTCATTTTATATCACGGCTTTTTTAGCCACAATTCTCATAATGACTTTTTTTTTATAAAATAAATAGGTTTTTTTCTTTTTTGAGATCGGCGTTTGTTTACTTTTACGAAGTTTTTTTGGTGGATTGTCAATTTTCAGATTGTTATAGTGTTAAATGTTATTTAAAGTAGTTTTTTCATCTTCAAAAGAAATTAAAGGTTTCTATTTTTTGCGCTTTATTAGGTGTGTATTACCTAGGATTTTTGTTTGCAGATTTTCAAAAAAAATAAATAATAATAATAAATAAAATTGCGCTATAAAATGATGAAAAGTTAACTTATAATTGTTTTTGTATATAACGAAACTAGTTTTTTTTATAACACTACATTGCAAGGAAGACGTAATTATAAATTTAAAAAACGTATTTGAAAAGTGAAAATTTTATATATTACAATATTTAGCTGCTTTGCGTGATCTGAAGATTATTAAAATAAAACAAAACTATTCTTTGTACACTTTTAAGGCTCATGAAATTAGAAATACTTCAAAAGTGGGTACTTGAATTTTTTTTTCATTTATTGCTTTAAATAACTACATATTAACATGAAAATCTTGTACATTGGACTACATATATAAAATGCCCATTTAGAAGCATAAAATGAAGTTAATACTTAAGAGGATGCAATGATGACAACCTAATCACATATTAAGGTATGACATTGAAAGCATTTTGAGAGTACTCATAAATTAAATAATAAATAATATTTTAATATAATTAAATAAAAACTTAAAATTCTTCCAAAGTAAATTGTTGATCCATCCTCAACTGAAACTTCTAATTTTTGTCGCAACATGAAATGGATTTTTTTTTGCTCCATCCTTAAAGCTTTGCGACAGGGACCGTGGAAAGAGGACTTATACGTATAAAGTTAAATGTACAGGAAAAACGTGTCTTTCTTTTATTTTTTGCAGGCTCTTTCTTGACAATGGCCGCTGTTGAAGTATGGGGTCTATTGGAAAAGCATCAATCTATCTATTCATGTAAGTACTTATTTATATAATTGTGATCACTTTTTATGATAAATGAATATTTATGGTAAACTCTCAGAAAAATATTAAAATCTCACTTTTGAGGATTCTTCAATCTAAGCCTAAGCAATGAGCTCAATACACCGTGGAGTGAGGACTATCCTGTAGTACATTTCGTTTCCATTTAAGGATACAAAAAATTGCTCAAAAAGTCAAAACCACACTCAATATACAATTCGCGTATCACGTCAGCAACCTGGGCGATTAACACCGGTGACCGCGGGTCTTCAAAGCATTAAAAAAAAAAAAGCCTCTGTGTTAATGCAATGGAGTAAAAATATTTTCAAGGCCACATTTTTCCGGCTGTGTTGAATATTTCTACAAATCTACATTATTTTACAATATTGAATATTTCTTAATATTTTTTTTTAATTTTCAAAAAATAATATTACAAAAAATATTCGAACCAATTTCAAAAAGTGGTGTTACAGAGACTTGTGATTAAGTTTGTAAAAAAATTCAATACAACCGGAGAAATGTGGCTTAGAAAATATTGATTCGGAGACCCGCGGGCAAACGGTCTCATTCACCGTTAAGAATGGAAGAAATCTTGAAGTCTGTACTCTAATGTATTGGTCCTTGAGAAGTCACTTGACTTATACCAGTGTCCCACACTCCTCATGTTATCAGGCACAGTGACGAAGTATAGTGAACGACTCCTGAGTATGTAAAAACTTATGAGTCGGGTTGCTGGGGAGCCCAGTCGGTTAGGCATTCGCCTTGCATCAAAAAGCCAATGTAAGGGAGTGCACGTTAAATGAAGACGTTAAGTGCAAAACAAGTTAAATCACTTTTTGGAAAAAATTGAGTAGGTTAGCTTTTTATACAGATTATATATGTATCGTAGCGGCTCAGTGGCTGAGAGGTTAAACGCGTCCGCCTCGTAAGCCCAAGATCGCGAGTTCGAGCCCTGGCTGAGTCGTCAGATTTTCTGGATGGGAAATTCTGGGCATGCATGTCATATGATTATGTGCATATAAAAGATCCCTGGAGGGCCCATTTGGCCTGGGTTCTCTCAGCAAAATTAAATCTCGGCATACTTTAACATCCACAGAGAGCTCAGATTCGTTGTAATCTGCTCGTCAAAATTGGTAGCGAGAGTCGCCTATATGGTGCCATGGAAAAATGGCTCTCATTTCTGTGGAATGTGCCGTGTCTGCAAAGGCTTGACCACCAATGTTGCAGCCCCCTTAGGTAAAAAATATATTTATCGATGATTATGAGTGATTATAATCGTATGTACGCATATTCATATACATACGATTTTTATTCATATACATACTGTTTTTAGCTTCCACACTACGTTTATAACGTAAAAAGTGGAAGGTTTTATAATCGTGCAGTCCGTCTGTCTGTCCGTCTGTCTGTCACCCACTTTCACAGAAAGAACCAAAACTCTCACAAACAAGTGGGATACGTCATTTTGAAGGAAAAAATTAGTTTAGGCTACATTCCAAATTTCATTAAAAAAATTTAATTAGAAGTATATTTAAAATTTAAATAACTAAAAATTTCATCTACATTGAAATAACATGCAAATTCCATTTTTATTCAATATTTTCACTGTTGCCATGACATCAAACGTTCGAGAAACTTTATTTAAAATAAAAATAAAATTATTGAAAAAATATTTATTTTTGTGTAATAATTCAATTTGGATTGTTGTAATAGCACAACAAAGTTATTTTGACGGCTCATTATATATGTATGAAGAAAGATGCATAAAAAATTCTAAATTTGCATAAAAAATAAGTCAAGTTTTTGCTTTTATTTTTAAAGCAACAACTTTACTAATTTATTTTTCGAAATGTAAACTTGTGGCTGCAAAAAGGTATTGATTAAAAAAATACATCGTTGTTCTTCGAACTTAAAAAAAAGTAGCAAACGATAAAGATTAATTTTCAAATCTTCAAAGGAAGATTAGAGATAATTATTAATTTTGGCTTATAAAAGTTTGGATTAGAACTAGCTAAAGGCCCTGTCTGTCGAATTTCTTTCTGAGGTGCTGTTAGTGTGTTTCCTGTTGAGCGTAAATATTGTGTGGAAGCGGTGTAAGTGACAGATTCTGTAACAAACCAACTTGTTTTTTTTTTTTCAAATCAAAATGCTGGTGGATGGATCCCTTCCTACAATACCTGTATGAAAAGCTAACCAACTCAATACTTTCCAAAAGTGATTTAACTTGTTTTGCCCTTGAGCTCTTCAAATATGCTCCATAGTCCCAACGCTGCGTACGATGTCGCCTTTTACTGTTGCGTTGGGTGCCTACTCAGGTGTCGGCTCGCATAGTTGTGTACGCTCAAAGTACGATGTCCCTCTTTCTGAATGAGTTTCTTTGGGCGTGTTCCTAAACTTTCACTTTATTATACATATAGATAACTGGGGGACTCCGCACCCTGCTTCGCTATCACCCGCCAACCTAATAAAATGTCAATTGCAAAATGTCCGAAAATGTCTGTGTTAGATTACATTTCATACTATAGCAACAGTTGTTGTATCCGGGTGCAGACATTTCATTTTGTTAAACAAATACAAAGTTTCCTTTTTCATACATAGTTTGATAGATAACATCCAAATATAACTCAACTTTTCAGGGAGCGTTAAATACCAAGGGTTATCCTTCGTACTCATGAGCACACTTTACAGAAAGGGGGTTTTAACATTATTGAGTCTCGCTGTCTCAAAACTAAGTTATAGTAATGAGTTCTTAAGTAGATGAGGTGCGTCAACTAAATCCAAGTTGGCCGACACTCGATCGTTGTTGCGACCTTTATATATATTGATGCAACATTAATCGTGTGTTAAGTACTGTATCATTTTTTAAAAAATAAACAATATTTTTTTGCGAAACAAAAAAATATATTTTTGATTCAGAATGCCAAAATCCTTCTCTTTCCAATACATTTTTAAATTGGTTTCGACAAAAAATAGAAAATAGTACTTAAAATAATTTTTTTTATGTGAAGAGACAGAGTTTAAAACAAAGCGATATATATAAGTATAATTTTGCTTTTATCTCAGAATGGTAATTTTACAAGCTCGACTGTACCTTTTCTTTGAAACTGTAGTATTTTAAAAGTATGTTATTAACATATGTAACCATATTTCAAAGCTCTACTTATGTGATATGTTTGACACTCAATAATTCTGTCAATTTTAAGACATTTAATTTTTTTAAAACAAGAGAGAGAGAGAGAGAGAGAGAGAGAGAGAGAATGGGCTTAATAAATAAAACGATCGATATTGCATATGAAAAAACTCCAATCATTAAATATAATCTTCAGTGTAACGGATTTTTTTCATACATAGTTATATGTATAGCTATCCCGACTCCAGATTGTACATAAAAAATGATTTTTAACTAAGGGAGTATAGGACATTTTTCCAAATTCTTATAGCTGCACTATTAACAAAATGTCATGTCCACTTTACATGCAATAACAATTGAGAAATTCCATGCAATAACACTTGAAAAAAAAGTTTAAGTAAAATTAAAAACGGTGCAGTATGTGACTTTTTCAGTCCAATACCTCGATTGTCTGTTACTAAGGAATATTGGCAATTATTATTTTCTTAACCGTAGGCAAGACTATAAGTGCTTTATCAGATTAAGTGTGTACATTGCGCCAGAGGAGACATCTAGAGTGACAGTAAAGTTTATTGCATACGTGGAGGAACAAACAGAATAAGATAAATATTGAATTTCTGATAGGTGCTTTTTGTATTTGTTAAAAATTCTTTGTTACATTATAATATTATTTTATTTAGCGTTTCCCATTAAACTTTCAGTAAGAAATTTTCAGATCAAGCGGTTTTCCCCATGTAATCTTCAAATGCTCTCGGCGAACGAATATAAGTTATTTTACAGTGTAGAGGCTTACTCTGCCGCGGGCAGGTAAACTGGCAGTAACTTCCATGATGACTGGGACCATTTTTGCAAGCACTCAATTTCTCCAACGATTAAGAAAACATACTGGAATTTTTTTTTGATTTCTGAGTAAAAAGTGTACAACTCATTGTTGCGACTACTGCAGTTTACCTGCCCACGCAGTACAGCGAGGTTTTTTTTTCAACCTCCGACGGGCTGTAACAAAAAGACGGGCCAAAATACAAAAAAGATTTTTTTACTAAAAGTAATGTGCAATAATGCTTATTTCTCCGCATAATCACCTTGACCATTAAAGCATCTGTCATAGATCTATAAACACAATCTCTGAAATAACCTCTTCTTAAAATGTAGCCCCCAATGATTTGCAAGGAGTTGTGACGGTTTCTTTGAGCTAAAATTTTTCCATTAGCATAGTGGCTTGGATTGTAGTCAATTTGGTAGAGCTACAATCCAAGCCAATATGCTACTCGATAATTCACTTAAGATAAACCTTTGAGTTTCCCTAAACACTTGGTCTACTCGCTGAACAATACCATCTGTAGCGATAGACTTGCTTCCTTGGTCCCCTTCTTCATGAACATCAGTTTGATCCCCTTTAAATTTTCAACAGCTTTCACGAACAACGCCATCACTCTTAAAGATGTCTCCATGCACTCTATTCATTCTTCAATGAATTTCTGTTGCACTGTTTCCTTCTGCTAGGGAGAAGCGAATAACAGCTATTCATTCTCACTTGGCGGCTACATTTTATGAAGAGGTTATTTCAGAGATTGTGTTTACAGATATGACAAATGCTTTAATCGTCAAGGTAATTATGTGGAGAAATAAGCAGTATTGTACATTACTTTTTTTTTGTATTTTGACACGTCTTTTTGTTAGAGTTTGTTTTTGTTAAGCTTGCTTTTAAGACACTGCATTCGCCAGTGAATGAACACCAGGATATAATGACCAGGACAACCAATCATATGTCAGATAGCTTCCTAGTATATGGTAGGAAGTCAGTGTTGCCAATCCATCTTGTGGAATGATTTTCAATCCTTATTTTTTTAATTATATTTACCAAATATTCACTCACTGGGGCCTGTTCACTCACTGTGTCAGTCTACCCTAGACAAGGCATATATCTGCCTGTTGAGAGTGATGCTGAGTGTGTGTTTTGTTGCAGCTCCGTGTTCGGCGGCGGCACCCTGCTGCTCTTCCTCATCTGCCTGTGCTGCCAGAGGAAGCTGCAGGCGCGCACCCTCGCCATGGCAGACATCACGGACGTCGAGGGACAGCGGAGGACGCGCGTAAGACCACTTACTACTTTTGCCACATCTTCTTACTCTCTTAAACATGGCCGGATTTCTAAATAGGCTGAGTAGGCTTTAGCTAGAGCGGCAAATTTTACGAACAATTATAGCGGCAAAAAAATTAGTATAAAAATACTAATATTTTTAAGAAAGAAAACAAATAATTTGCATTAATGTGTAAATCGTAAACGTACACTCTTAAAACAAAAGAGTGAAATCCTCTCCAATTGGATAAGTGCATTTTCGACACTGGAAAGGAGAGAAAAATTAACTCAGACTGAGTTAAAATCACTCGTTTGGAGTGATCCTATCGGAGTTTTAACTAAAAAAAGAGTGAAATATACTCCAATAGGATAAGTGCATTTTCGACACTGAAAGGAGTGAAAATTTACTCAGACAGAGTTAAATCCACTCGTTTGTTTTAAATGCGTACATATAGTTACCAATATTTGGTAGCAAACATCGTAGCTGCTAGGGCAATGTACTCTCTCCCACTGATTTGGAAGTTGAAAGACAAATATTAGAATAGTTTAAAAATTCAACTATTATTTCGCTTTCGATTTAGAGTGTACATAGATGCTTCTAATATGTAGAAATAAGAAAATCAAGAAAACTATATCTGGCGGCAAATCGAAAATAGCCCACAGGCGGCAAGTCTTTAAATCCTGCTCTTAAAACATCTTAGAGGGTATTTTGAAGGCTAATAAAAAAGTATTCGCTTTGTGTGCTATTTTAAGACATAACAAATTGATTGATTTGAGCCACATTTTACTAAAAAAGTGCTCATTCGGCATGATACCCTCTATATATACAAATAACAAATACAAAAATTGTCAACCAACAACAGGCCTGAGGCCAAGTATGATTGGTCTAAAATAATTCTAATGCTATCAAGATCCTTCACCACCTTCTTAAAATGTTGATACTCTTTTCGAATGTACAACATAATCTGATAAAGCAAAACACTCATTGATGACTCTATTGTAAAAATAATAACGTTTTCTTACCTACCTTCTAAAGCTCGATTTATTCAATTTCTAATCATGTCCGGCTATTTAAGGGGGGTCCGATTACCTCAGACAATTTTTTATTTATATTTTTGTATACTTACACATACCAAATTTTTTTCACTTGCTAAGCATGTATAAAAAACACAATTCAGCTATTAATATTTCATATAAGTCCGTTGGTTTTTTTTTAAATTAAATTTTTGTTACATTTTTAACAATTTTCAAATCCATACTCCTTTTTCATTTTTCAATATTTTTAAACTCAAATTTTTATACAACATTTGGAAGATAATCCAAACCAAAGTATGCATTTATATTTCTATGAAAATGAACAACTTTAAAAAAAAAATATTTGTAGCAATTTTGCCCAAAAAATGCAGGAAAAAGGAAATTTCAACTTAAGGAATTAAGAAAAAAATAATAAGATATCAGAAATCTAAATGCATACTTCTGTTTAAAATATATTCAAGTGTCTATGAAAGAAAAAATTATTAATGTACTTATAATATTAAAATAGCCTTAGCATTTCTAATAATCTTAAAATAGAAAAAAAAACCGCGACTGTGATGTGAACGTTTTAAAGTTTGCATTTAGTGGAGTGTGTCTTAGTAAAAAATTCATAACTCAAAAACTAATGAGTATTTTTTAAGGCGGTTTCTTCTAAAATGTTAAAAAATATCCAAACATTATTATGAAAAAAAATTGATTTTTCACGACTTTGAGGTATGGAACCCCCTTAACACACACCTCACACACTAGGGTGGAATGGAAATGGACATTTTTCATTTCAGATTAGCAAATAGAGACTAAAAATTGTTGTTTAGAATTGTGGCTGTTCACCACATGCAACAACCCAATATACCATCCATACTAGATAGCGCTGATTTACCACTACGTTCCTACCAGTAATATACATAGTTATCAACGGAAACAGTAGTATAAGAGATGGAATAAATAATCTCCACCTTGGGGATCCTTTTGGTACACTATATAGGGTATACTGAGGCATCTATAATCTTTAGGGGAAATGGGCGCGCTGGACAGCGGGTCTTCATACCTAAGTGCCTCAATGTTGAAATTTAAATTCTTAAAAATTTACATCATTTTTTTTCTTTTGGGACGTTTTACAGCTCAATTTCATAACTTGTTCTTAAACAGTTGTGTCCCTGAAAATGTTTCAAGATAAAATGGACAGTTTTCCTTATTTGTGATACATTATACGAGATCATCATATTTCAAATTTAAACGAGTATTACTCTCACTTTCCTCATGAAGGTTGATAAAGTGTACGAAGGACATACGACACGAAAAATCACTTTTATCTCTTGTTGTTTTAGAGATAGAAATATAGCAGTAGCAACATCGCAATTTTTTTTGTTGCGTTTTTGTGGTTTAAAACGAGAATAAATTTTCGTTTCTAGCTTGATGAATTGCCGTTTGATAAGACTTTTTTCATGACAAGATTAATATGAAGTTTAGATGTGTATTTCAACCGCATATCTCCAATCATAACCTTTTTTTAAAAAAGTATTGCAACTATTACTAAATTGCCGACAATATGAAGCGTAGTCGTAAAAGCAATCTTTGAAAGTTAATATTTGCAGGAAAATGTGCAATACATCAGTAACGCTTGAATTCTATTATAAAAAATTTAGTCTTAAGAAACTTTTAATGCCTCAGATATACATTTTTATGCGTCGTATGATAATTTTGTCTTTGGATATTGAAAACGGTTATAAATATCTGTCTATGCAATATTTTGTTTTAAGCAACTCTATGGTCTCTTTCGTAACTGGTATATATACAGGATCTGATCTTGGATATTACGAAATATAGGCACAACAAATTTTGCATCTCCCCTTCCTCCATAAAAAAAACCCACTTTTTTTTTACATAACTGCTTCCATAATGGTACATCTGAGCAATAGGGCCATTTTTATAACAGTCAGAGTTGTTTGCACGGCATAAAATTTGCATAAAGACAGTTAACATATAATTTTTTTTATAAACTTTAAAAAATTCAAATAGCAACACTTAATTTTAATATCTTAGAAAAATGTTAGAGCTGCCTCAAAAACTTTGAAAAAAAAACCACCTTTAAATATCATATCACGAATTAATTTAAAAGTGTTGGTATCTTGAGATGGTATCATTTTTAATCTGAAGACGACTAATTTTGTTATCCGTTTTTTTTTTTTTTGCAAACAAGTTAATCAAGAAATGACTACGTTGGTGTGTCATACAACTGTGTTAATGAGTGAACTGATGCTTTTACTGAGTCAAAAGTTTTGGATATTTTCTATGAAGGAAGCTAAGGAAATTCGGGGCCTCAGGTTTTGATTTAATGGGCGAAAAGGGCATATCACAAGAGCGTGTTCTTTAAGTTCTCCAACCATATCCGCAATTCAACCATTATTTTTAGCGCAAAACTCAAAAGTTGGAGGCAATCTGCCGTCTGCTACGGAAGTTGAGGTTGAAGAAAGTATCTTCAACGGCCTCAACTATAGTTGAGGCTGAAGATAAGCTGCATCCCTATTGGAGGCCCTCTCGTCCGTGAGCGACGATATTACCAACGTATTCGGGAACATTGAATCCTTCAAGAAAGAAAGCAGCTGTCCTGCTGCTTCCACCAGTAAAGTCGGCAAGATGGTCGTGCTACTGGAGCTGCTCTCTCCGTAGAGCCTACCGCATCCACAGCCCTCGATGTCTTCATGACCAAAGAGACCCCTCGGGTCAAAGTAAATCATTCCCTTCCGATACAAAGATGCTCTTTTTTTCAATCGTTGATATTGATGAAGTTCTATCTATGGCTACCCGAAAAAAGAATATGCGAGCAATCGTTCATTCAACGCTGGCTTCGCGAAGTCGAAATTTAGATAATAGATGATGCGTTGAGGATCGAGTTGCGATGAGGATAGGGTTGAACGAATGAGGGTTGGTAGACATGAATGTAGCCACCTCAGTGACCCACAGTCTACCAAAAGGATCATGAGTTACCTCGGCTTATATACTACTATTTTCTATGCTATTCAGAATACTGGTAGAAACGCAGAGATAAATCTGCGCCCTTTAGCGAGTGGAGGAATGATTGAGGTTGCGTGTGTGGTAACAGCCACATATATTTTCAGATTTGTGTGCTTGCATGGTCAGAGACCCACTTATAAACCTTCGTCAACAGACACAACACACACATATAAGTGACAGATGCTGTCATCTATCGCCACCTCCGCAATTTAAACATATGTCCCTGAAGGAGAGGGAAATAGTCTCCAGGGACTTGTAAAAAGGGGAAATACGAATGAGGGTGAATATGATAAGCCCATATGTGAAGTGTAAGTTAGTAACCCTTCTTGTTCTTTTTCAGAATGCCGCTCGCAACCAGCGCCGCAGCGACACCCACTCCCTGATCGCGGCCGTCATCACCCCGCCCCCCGACTACGCCACCGTCATCAAGAAGGACTCCGTCAGTGAGCCCAGCCCGCCCACGTACGACGCCGTCGTCGGATCCAACGGACACATATGACCTTAATATTGACCTCATTGCATTGGCTGGTCTCTGTTCATTTAAGATGTTGTTGCACACTCCAGTAAGGAAGTCCCATTGGGAGCAACAGGGGATGACATCACTTGACTATGGTTCTAAATTACTGATGTGATTGGCTGTGTTAAATTTCGATAAAGTTCTTCGTGGAAGATAGAAATAGATAGCTAGAGACGTTCAAACCTAACCCGTGCGATTAAAATGGTTAAATTAATGTAGTCTGTGCTAAAGCTCCTCAGAGACTAGAAATAGACAGCCGGAAGCGTTCAAACTTCAAATCAAATTAGATATAACTTATACTTAGCCACAGAAAAGTATACACTTTATATAGAGGGTCAAATGTTTAGATAATATTCGAACGGGTTTGTTAAACTTTATTTTCTAAATTATAAAAAAAGCGTTTTCACTAGACAGCTAATTTTTTTAAATAACCTAAAACCGTTTAAAAACCACGTAAAAATCATGATAAATGATGCTTTGATTTTGAGTTGAGAGAGAAGAGAGTTGTTAGAGATCAAGAGAGTTGTTAGAGATCAAGAGAGTTGCTAGCGTAAGAAACGTATAGAACAGAGATTAGATTTTGTGAAGTTTAAAGATCAATCATACTAAGTCACTCAACCTTGGCTCAAAATTACAAGGCATGTCATGTCACCAATAGCCAGTGTAGCTCTAAAGAGGGCCTTATTTAAAAAAAAAATCATTATCGACATGCTCTATGGTATTGTTATATTCCAACCAAAAATAAAATAGCCTCGTTAATTAATTACTAACAGAGATGTTAATATTTCATACAAGCAAATGTATAAGTATTTGCGTAATTCTGTTTAAAATTATTTTGAATAACTAGAATGATTTCAAATTTAGTCTAACCGTATATTTTTGGATCTAGTTATTTATCAATTATATCCGAAATATCATTTATTATTTCATTCATATACATCTACAAATTGTTTAACAGAACACTGTTTTCTATTGTTTGTATAAATATCATCCGCGTGCAAATATTGTGCAAGCATAACACATGAAAGACATGGTACTATGGTATGCAGAATGTTATACAATTCAAATAAATTTTGCAACTACAACACTTAAAAACTTAGTATTTCCTTTAGATTAGTTGTCCCGTATGTCTGCATTAGCCTTAATATATGTTTATATGAAGAGTACACGGGAATAACCGATTGATTTATTAGGCGGGCGCCCGCAATTTTCTAATTGCCGGTAGAAAACCGGTTTCTCTCTTTCTTCTTCGCTTGGTCCAAGTGTTGGGATCGCCAATCGCCTGAATCTTGGTAGATACAGAGATAGTGGTTGAAGTATTAGCGTGGTATATCACGTGACCTACAACACTGACTTCATTGGAACTCTTTTGGGAGCTCCTTGTGCGTCCTGTCGTTAGCATGGGAGGTCACGTGTTCCGCCACTCTATTACTTTAACTATGATATCTGTAGTAGGAACTGGTTTTCTTACACAAGTTTATGCGATCACTCGCTATCATCGCCAAAGTGGCCTACTAATGAAACGTCTCTGCAAAATCAATCGGTTTTTCCCGTATACTCTTCATATGTGTGTCTTTTATTAAATAAAAAGAAAGGTAGCTGCTTCAGGTGATAAAATAGGAATCTGCAGATTTAAAAAGTGTCTTTATAGATTTTTTATCTTTCATTTGCATTTTTCCAACAAACAATAGTAAAAAATAGGTGACTTCAATCTGACTCCTATGTTGCATTTAATAATGTTTTTCATGCTGTATGCTGAAGTACTATTTAAAAGCGCACTTAAAATTGTAAATTGAAAACAAGATAGCGCAAAAAGCTGAATATTGTCAGTTTGAATAATTCTTAATACCGTAACTATTATTTATCCAAATAATTGTGTCAAATAACTGAAAATAAGTTTTAAACAAACATTAGATATGAAGCATGGAGAATGTTTTATTAAGCATTATTTAATTTTGAATCACAATACTTTTTTTTACCAAAGGTTAATATGTAGACTCAAGTAAGCCTCCATTACAAAGTACACAATAAGCAGGATAAAGTTTACTTAAAGTAGCAAGGACGCTATTTGTTAAATGTTTACTCCTTTAGTTTTCTTGTTTCTTCTGATGCGCCATCTCAACGTGCTTCTTCAGCTCATTGGGCTTGATGAATCCCTTGTCACATTCCGAGCACTTGTGTCGGAAGTCTCTGGTGTGCACACTCACGATGTGGCCACGAAGAGCGGAAGGCCAAGCTGTCTTGAAGTCGCAGTGGTAGCATCTGTAGGGCTTCTCCCCCGTGTGTACGAGGAGGTGGCCCTTCAGACCACGAGATGTGACAAATCCCTGGTCGCACTTCGAGCACTTGTGGCTGAAGTCTCGGGTGTGCACCCTCGCGATGTGTTCACGAAGATGGGACGACCGCGTCGCCTTATAGTTGCAGTGTGGGCAACTGTAGGGCTTCTCTCCCGAGTGTACGAGGAGGTGTCTCTTCAGATCAGAAGGTGAGGTGAATCCCTTGCCGCACTCTGCGCACTTGTGACTGAAGTCTCGGGTATGCACCCTCTCTTTGTGGATGCGAAGAGCGTCAGACCGCGTCGCCTTATAGTTGCAGTGTGGGCATCTGAAGGACTTCTCTCCCGAGTGTACAAGGAGGTGGCTCTTCAAATCAGAATGTGCGGTGAATCCCTTGCCGCACTCTGAGCACTTGTGGCTGAATTCTCGGGTGTGTACTCTCACGATGTGTTCACGAAGATAGGACGACCGCGTTGTCCTATAGTTGCATTGCGGGCACCTGAAGGGCCTCTGCAGGGTGTGCGTCATCTCGTGTCGCTTGAGATTATATGCTTTAGCGAAGTCCTTCCCGCAAGTGGTGCATCGGTAGGGCTTCTCGTCCCTGTGAATCATCTCGTGTCTACGCAAGGTGGATGAAAGATTGAATGCCCTGTCGCACACATTACAGCAGAAGGCCTTCTGCCCCATGTGCACTCGAAGATGTCTATTGAGATGATTCTTACACGCGAACCGCTTTCCGCAGTGGGGGCACGCGTGTAGCCGCTCTCCCGTGTGAGTGAGGAGATGCTGACGGAGATTGTCTACACGGTCCGTGGAGTAGGTGCATTGCGTGCACTTGTGTCTCCGGTCGGGGTTTGGGTGCCTCTTTTTGTGCGCCTCCATGGCAGAGGACGAGGAGAAGAGGGAGCCGCACACGTCACACGCGTATCCATTGACTTCCTCTGCAAAAAGTGGAAATGAATGGTTATGGGTTGATCAGATTGGTTTTAAAAGACTTTTGTTTCTAGAGTTTCTATTTTTAGATGTATAGGTTTTTAAAGGAGCTTTTAAAATAGCATTATTTTATTAATGTTGAGTTTTTAGAAGGTAAAAAGAATATTATAAAAAAATGAATATTTTAATATCAATGATAAAATCTTAATGATAGTAAAATTTAATTAGTTCCTAAAAATCCGTCATAACTTTTTGGTTGTATCTTGTATCCAAGAAAATTTCGAGCAAAAGTACTTCTCAAGGGTTTTTAAAACTACTATACTTGGTCCTTACTTGACTCTTGGGTCACTTCGGTATCCTTATGTCGTCGTATCGTCTCTATTCCCAGATGCTTGGCGTAGTCGTCCCCGTACCAGACGAGCATTTCGCAGAAGGGCTTCACCTCCTTGTAGATCTTGTAGTAGACTTTTCCTTGGAACTGCAGGGCCTCCATATTCTGCCGCTCCTCCGACTGAGCGCAGTTCACGTACCTTAACCAGTTGGACTGAGAAGGGTCGGCCCCTTCTACCAAGTGGTGGGCGCGACTCCCTTTCCACACCTGGAAAATTGGCGGAAACGACACAGGGATATCGCTCAATCAAAGCTATATGTAAAATGCTCATAATTACAGTAGCCGTCAAACCTGGATTTTTTTTCTTTTTTCCCCGAATTTCTCAAAAACTATTTTAGATCACGTTCCCCTAGACGGAGTCTTCTATTCGTGTGTTTTTTTGGGGCAAGCATTTATCATAAAAAATATCATTCAAAATAGAAATTCCAATTCGAAACACAATTACTAATTTTCTTTAATGTTTCGTCTTACTACGCACGCGAGTGATACAACAAGAACCTAAAGGTGCGTCCAATTAGTTGGTGATTCTTTTTTTTTGGCGGGGGGGGGGGGGTACATATCACCCTGGACGGTTATTTATAGAACAGCTTCCATCGAAACTTAAGTTTAATTTACATGCATGTTTAAAAAGAACTTTTGTACTTACCTGCCAAGCATACCCGGTCTCTTTGGAGTTTTTGGGCACTTTGGGCCCTTTGTAGGGTCCGAAGAGGAGCCCTTTTGGAAGGGGCACCTCCGTCCACACGCCCAGCCCGGCCTTCTTGATGGCAGAGTCGCCCAAAGACATGAAGGGGGGCAGGCTCTTCACGGCACTTTCCGGGTCGCCCTTCTCCACCTGAAAGCACAAGTTATACAAAAAAAAAATCCAGTTTTTCTATTACTTAAGTACCCACAGACGTATCTTTTTATTCAT
Source organism: Hylyphantes graminicola (assembly GCA_023701765.1). NCBI lineage: Eukaryota > Metazoa > Arthropoda > Arachnida > Araneae > Linyphiidae > Hylyphantes > Hylyphantes graminicola. The sequence goes on along the minus strand of CM043115.1, from coordinate 1,191,008 downwards.
CTTAAACTAGTAGTGAGGACAAGATGAATAAAGGGATACGTTTCAGATGCCACTACTTTCAATATTAATAATAATTTTTTTTTTTGGAAGTCTGATGGTGAGGAAGAAAAATTGAAAGCGAGTAAGACAGACAGATACGACGAGGGAGAAATTATGGAAATCTCCAACGTATCACTGCCTTTACTTTTCGTTTAAAAATATTATTTCGAAAGAAATAAAAAAAAAGGAAAGTATGCTACACATTCTTTAAAAAACAAACACATTATTAGTTTCGTGTTTAAGATTTGAATTAGAAATGGTGAAATTCTCTACCTTAGTGTCGCACACAAGCAACATGGGGCCGTGCTGTGGACACGCTCCTTTGTAGACGTCTTCGCAGTCATCGCAATCTGAAGAGTAATAATAAGGAAGAATGATTTAAAAAATGTTAAAAATGCATTTAAAAATACAATTACATTTTAACTGTAATTGAAAGCATCTGCAACATTTTAAAATCTAACTATATTTTAATTCCTTAATTTTTATGAAAGGCAGAAATTAAATAATGTCGAAAAAAGCTTATAAATAATTGTTACTGAGAAATAAAGATGTAAAGTAAAAAAAAAATGTTTGGAAATATAATTTTTCTATTTTCTGTCTATTAATAAATTAAATCATATTAATAGTTTTGTAAATTAATGTACTATTAACAGAAATTTAACATAATTGATTTCATTCAGTTACGAAAGCTTAAATTTATTACATGCTTCTCTTATTAGACTAGATTTTAACCAGATAATAGAAAAATCGAAACAGAATTTTAATTAGAAACGCAGAGTATTCAATCACTCACGTAAGAAATCGTCATCACTCGAAATATCGTCCTCCTTATAACTCTTCTTTTCAATGCTCCTTTTAGGGTAACGGCTCTTAGTCTTCGACTCCACTAAAAAAAATTTGTGAATAAGTATAGAAATTATTGGAAATACCTTCTAGTATACAAAATGATGTTTTTAAAATCTCAATTACCTTTAACACTTTTTTCTTTTACTGATATATTCTTTCCTTTGCCCAAAATACTTTCCAGGAATTTCATCACACCGAAAGTGCTTTTCAAAGCTACCTGTGCGAACTGCTTTCGTGACGGGTTACAAAAGGAAATTTTGGCTTCAAAATCCTAAAATAAAAATAATTAGTACCAGTATTTAGAAGCGAAAATTCCAATATTAAATAAGACATTTTACTAGGTCAAGGGCACTATGGTAAAATTTTTAACAATTTTTTTTTTTTCAGAAAAGTAAATAGTGTCTATTTACACCATAGCAATTTTAAAAGAGGATGAATAAAATATTTAATTTGTGAATTTAATTGGCTTCTGCATAAAAATAAAACTACTGTATTTAATCAGCAAAATTTTAATAACAGAGGCTTAATGTCAAATAGAGGTATTGAAAAGTGACAAATACAAATGTTTTCATTTTAATATCTTTTTTTAAAAGTACAATATCGCACAATTTTTAGCATTCTCACTAATACACTATATCAAGAGTATTATTTAAATCATAACATTAATTTTACAATTATTTATAATAACATTGATTTTCATTATTGATAATAACATTGATTTTACAAAAATAAACTTACAACTGTTGGTCTTTCGTTAGATGACGATGTTGCGACTGCTGAATCCCCTACTATAAAAATATTTTTACATACATTTTGGGGAATTAAGTTTTGGTTAAAATTTAAAACTTTGTACATTCAAGTATCTAAATTACTTACCTTCTTCAATATTTCTTTTCTTATTTTTACGTACTGGGGTTACCCCAAACAATTTTACTTTTGCCCTTTGATCTCGGGTAATTAGAGACGGAACTTGAAATAATTCTAAAAGTTAAAATTTCTTAAACAATTAAAATTTTCAAAATTATTTGTTAGAAATACCGTCCAAACTATTTAAGTAGAATTTGATTGTCAAACCTTTTGGCCCTCTATTACTTGCTTGATTTCTTTTTCGGTTCTGGTAGTTGCACGTCATAAATTCAGGCATTTTCGCTGCGATTCCTAAAGATATTTTTGTTGTTGATATTTATAGAGTTTAAATAAAAAAAATCAATAAATTTTTTTGAAAAATAAATACAAACTCTTTCGCACACTTTAAAAACCTAAAAACTAAAATCTATTTGATCTTTGGCGCTAAAAAATATGACATTCTTCTTTTTCTCATTTTTGAATAATTAAATTTTCTCAAAAATATCCCTTTTAATTAAAAAAAAAACTTACTTGTTACTGACTTATAAAATTTCAAGTTGCAAATTATTATTTTTGTTCGTTTAAGATTGTTACCCTTAACATTTAAATAATCCAAGTTAAATTACCTTAGTTAAAATGCAATTCAGGTAAAATCTTTTAAAGAAATTATATTAAAAAAATGCTATTTAAAAGCCCTAAAAGATATAAAAAAATTAATTCAATAACGACATGCCTTACAAATTCATCTGATAAAGAATAAAAACCAATTCTAAAAAACAAGAAAAATTAAACTGCGCACTTTTTTCCCCACGCATTTAACATGCTATGGATTTTTTTTTAGCCTGTATATATTTTACTAGAAGTTTAACATTCGTTTTCGCAAGGGGTAACAACCATAATAGAGCTCAGAAAATATTCTCCCCATTGGATTAACACAGAGGCACTTTGGTTAGGAGACCCGCGGTCGATCGGGCTCCTTCGTCGTTATATAGTTGCTGCTAAAGAGAGTTTTCTTTAGTTCAGAGTTTTGAAAGAAGTTTCGATTTTTTTTTAAATTATAGAATGAAAAATTCTAAAAACTGTTCAGCAGTGTTTCAAAATGTAAACCTATATTTGTATAAATTTTACGAACTTCTGTCGAGTAGTTTACGAGTCTATTTATAACAATAATAAAAACTCCACCTTCGTATAGCAATAAAAGATTACCGAAAGTATTTATTATTCAAACAAACCATCTTTAAATCGCACCATACATGAATTCCACTTAGAAATTTGTTTAACTGCTTTTGATAAGAATGTTATTAAATGTCTAAGCAAATTCGAAGCATTATTTATGCATTAAATGGAACATAACTAAAAAAAGATTTTTCAACAAATTTAAAAATTACCTACTTTAATAGTTCTTAATTTTAAAACTTTCAGGATTTACATTTAAAAGAATATTCGAAAGTAACATTTTTATCTTACCAGTGGATTTCATCATTTCAAAATTTTCCTGTAAATTCGTGTATCTTTTCCTTTCATAGTCACTGAGTAACTTCCAAGCATTTGGAGTAAAATAATCTTCGGCACTTTTAATTTCCATTTTTTCCCCTAAACTATATCATGAACTTTCAATTAAACACGAAGCATATCACACGTTTTGTCCATTCGCATTAAAGAATGATTTATTAAAAAGGTTTTTTTTAATACAAAAAAATCGTTTGGTTTTTATACTTTTCTATCTTTAATAAAACAATTTCGGAAAAATAATTATTATATTTATGTATTTCGCAATTTATCGTTTGGTTAATTTTTAGCAATAAAATATTTCATTTTTTTTTAGAATATAAATACCTTTATTTTGTTTTGCTTACGTAAACTATATTTTTTCACGGTAGAATTAATACTGTTCATAATTATTTTAGTTTATACTTATAAATTTCGAATATAAAAAATAGTGTTTCGATTAAAAAAAAAACACCCAAAACCTTTTTTTTTTATAAACGATAGAATAAGATCAAACATGAGTAAAGTTTAGTTCAGTTTGAAATATCGTCGAACTAGAGCTAGGCGTCGTATTTTATAACCACAGTCAAGTGATGCATGTGTTAAGAAAATTAAAAAAAAAAAAGATAACAGATAAGTAACAATAGGAAAGGTACGTTGTCGCCCTTAACGGTTGCGTTGGGTGCCTATTCAGGTGTCGGCTCGTCACTTGACTGTGATTCTAAAATAGGACGCCCGTCGCCAATAGCCCTCGTGTAGCTCTAGTGCGACGATAATTCAAACCAAAACAATAGGAAAGGGAACCAACTTTAAAATCAGCGACCGGCTGCTCCGTAATATTGAAGAATGATTAAGTTGGATTTTACTGACGTCTTTTTTTTTTAAAGATTTTGGGGCTTTTGGCGACGGGCTTCATAATTTAAAACCACGGTCCAGTGACGGGGCCGACACTTGAGCTGGAACCCAACGGAACCTTCTTAAAGAGACGTCTTACTCGACGTCAGGACTTTGAACCACGGCAGATTTAACTTACACCAGTCAGTGCCATATACATGACGCTGTTTATTGTCGGGACTATTTGTGCACTGGACGATTTGCACATAGGGGGCGTACATAAATTACGTCACGCTCAGAGGGGTGAGGGAGGGGTATGTGCCAACGTGACGGATCGTGATATTGAAAGGGGGAGGGGTAATTGTTTGCGTTAAGTAACGATTCGAAGATTTTCAATTTCGCAAGGAAAATCTGTTTTACATAAAGTTTTGAGAAAAAATAATTAAATATTTTTTTGTAAGAAACACTTGATTTCAGAAAGAGAACGAGGAGATTATTAAGGCAACAACGTCGGCATTATTAGACTCTTACATTTTACTGACCTTTCGTAACGGTACTTCGTAACACGCAAAATTGCCACACTATCTTGACCAAATTTAGAGGAATAGCAGCTACCTGATGTGCGAACACCCAAGGACACAGAACTAGACAGATTCGAGGACACCCTTTTTTTAGAAGATATTGGGAGCTAGTTAGACCTTGGACAACGGAAATGTAAATACCAATGTAGGTATATTCCTACGAATTAATTATTTGACCAAGATAAATTTTACATGTTTTTCTTGCCAAATATTTTTTTTAAATATAAAAATATGCATCTTTTTTCAAATTTCAGAAACAAAGCGAGATATTGAAATTAACTTTGTCTTTAAGGGGTGGGGGGGGGGGGGGTACAACAACGTGACGTAATTTTAGGGGGAGGTGTTTGATCAAACGTGACGCAGCGTGACCTAGAGGGGGGGGGGTACGTAATTTATGTAGGTCCCCATAAAGTTAGGTTGAATTATCATAGCACTAGAGGTACACGAATGCTATTGGCGACAGGCGTCGTAATGGATAGGAAATAGGCGAGGACAGAACCTTGACAGGGTTATTATTAGCTTGAGCTTGAATATCGCACTTAAAGGTCGCATATATATGCACTAGAGCTACACAGAGGGTCGAAGCCTAAGATACCACCCAACGCAACCTTAAAACAACATCCGTGCGCAGAACTATGAACTAAAGCAGATCTCAATGCACGAGCCTCGTAAATACATTGTTATCCAGTACTATTTGTATAGAATGACAAAGACCGAACATGCAAAGGTATCCTCCATGACATCGTAACTCACAGTTCTCAACGTCCACGAAACTAGTAATTAATAAGGTTATTTTGGCGGTGAAAAACATATATAGACTGAGAATATGTTGTCATTGAAAATGTTTAAGTTCAGCAATTAATTTTTTTTAAATGAAAGACTAAACCTCATGAAAATTATATTTTAATGCAAATTATGTTAACAAATTAACTGAGAATGTTGTCAACGGAAATCAAAAACTAGGTATCTATGACGAATACTGACTGATAAACAAAAATGGAATGTCAATTCATACTATCGGATTTAAAAATCATCGCAAAAAAATCATTTTAATAAATGGTCAGAGTAAAACAAAAATAATAAATGTTATTCTTACCTTTTTGTTTTCCCTCGAACAGTTGATTCGAATTTTTCTTTTACAAAGGTCGCATATTATATAAGGTGTTCCTTGTTGTCCAAGCTCAAGATGAATTTGTAAAACTGAACATAAATGGTTGCTTTTATTTGGGTTTTGACAACCTATTTGTTAATGAATGATATTCTTTATTACATATCAAATAAACACATAATTGCTTTCCATAACTTTATTTCGATACACATCATAATGCATACAGAGATTTTACCATAAAGTACAGTTAAGGGAATGTGTGAAGTTCAATTATGAATCTGTCGCACTAAAGTTGAGCAGCAAGAACACACTGAATATACTTGATTGTGACTTGAAGACTTGATTTACCCTACTGGATACCAGCATTGTAATCGTAACTTCGCAAGCTGCTTTACCAACCAGATTATTAAAAAAAAAAAAAGAAAAACAAATGTAGTTAAGTCAAATCTTATTAATACATACAGGGATAAATAATAGAAATTGCTACTATTACTTTGAATAATATTGTGTTCCTTGTCTAGTGGTACTTAGAAAGTGTTTCTTGACTTTCTTTCTGTAGGTACTTTTCCCCCTTGGATTTGGTATAAATAAGGTTTCACAGAGTCCTACAGAAATACTATGTATATCAATTGTATGTATTTAAGGCACAATATTGGAAAAACTTAGCCATTATTTCATACAGAGTGTATGATTCAGATACAGCCATTTAAAGATAATTGTCCAGTTAAAATTATAAGTACCCTCACATGGGACAAGTTTGGATAAACTTTTGACCCTTAATTCCTAATTAAATACTTCTTAAATAATTATCTCATTTTATTTTCAAGTGGAAAAACTGTCTTGACTATTAAGCAGACCTAACAAAACATCAGTAGTAGGAGTTCATGTGTATGTCTAACTAGCTGGATTCAAAAGCAAAAAAAAAAAGTTAATACTGCTTTAAAACAAAACAAACTAGTTTTTTAAGAACATAGAAGGGTCAAAAATCCAGGCAACTTGAAAGAATTTGGTACACATTAAGGATACACATAAGGACATGGCCACCAAAATGGGTGTGAAAAAAAAAACATAAGGAAACTTGTTATCTTTAAGAGGAACTGTCAGTCCCACAGAGCTAATGCATTAGTTTTGCAATCACCGCTTCTGCAGACCTATTGCTTTACAACGTTAGCAATTTTACCATAGGTATGGGAATCAACATATAACATCTAAATGAAACAAATTTGAAACGAAAAATGTTATCTAGTTATTCAATTATATATATTATTGAAGTTTTAAAATGCCAAAAGATACTGCAGATGGCGACAGTATTTTCAAACTTTATCAGTGAATAATAAAATAACCGGATCTTATTTTCTTTCCAATTTGGTTTTAAATTGATATTATGATGATTCCCATTCCAGGTGAAAATGGGATAACATGGCGAAGCAATTTTTTTTGCAAAAGTTGCGATTTCAAAAATAATGCATTAGCTCTAAGGGACTAACAGTCCCTCTTAAAGAAGGAAACAACATGTTCATCTGCACAAAAATCTCCACATTTCCCAAAATATCATACAGCAGGTCCACAAAGATCTTCACATTTTCTCAACAAATGTCTGCAACACTAGGGCACCTTTCCAAGGACAGCTATGGAGTGGACAGTTGTTCAGTGTGTGGTGTGCTTCCCTGTTGGGCTTTGATGCTCTGCAACTGTGCTGAATGAGGCATCAAGCTGGATGAATAGCTTGATCTTGTGCAGTTCTTATTTAATAATGACAAGTAAAATGGAATTAAAACTGACAGTTTACATGAAAATTGGCTACACAGAGGTGTTTCAACGTCGTTTTTACGTTCACAAGGTTCGACTGCATGAAAGGAACACACATTAGCACAATATACAACAGTCACTAGATTAATAAACAACAACACCTTCATTACTCAATGTTTACTTTTCCAATTGTCAATTGAAAAGCTTGGTGGAAGAACCTGTAAGGTGACAAAAAGGCGAAAATGAACTTTAAAGCTTTTACTTAGATCTGTTTAAAAATGCAGTTTTGCAGACAGTAAACGAAAATTTCTGAAAAAAAGAGGACGGAAAACAGGAATATATATGGGATGTTCTTCGACAAAGGTCTTCATACAGTGTCTGCAACACTACACCAAAACCGACCTTAAGTTTTGCAGCAGAGAAATGTACTAGGCGGAAGAATCTGCGTAAACATCGCTGCTGGCACCGAAATGCTGCCTGCTCCTATTGGTTGCTCCCTTGACCATGATATTGGTGCGCCCTGTTACGTCAAAATCGAAGGAAAAAATAATTAAAATAACACTAAATGCAGCTAAACTAATAAAAATAACGAATTTATGTCTTGAAATAACAAATAAATTTGTTTATTGAATGTGAAATACTTTTTTGTATTCGATTCTCGCACCTGAAAAAGAGAACTATTTACCCTTTTTCTCGTAGAACATTTGTATGCTGCAATCTTAAGGTCGGTTTTGGTGTAAGTCCCAGGAACAGCTAAGGAGTGGACAGTTGTTCAGTAGTGTGTGGTTGTTGGGGTGTATTGCACTGCAACTGTACCAGGTGCTCCCTGAGCCCCTCACAATATAACAGTCACTAGATCAATAAACAACAACAACCTCGCTATTCTAATTTACTTTTCCAATTGTCAATTGAAAAAGCTTGGAAGAACCCGTTAGGTGACAAAAAAGGAGAAAAAAGAACTTTAAAGCTTTAACTTAGATCTGTTTAAAAGTGCAGTTTCACAGACATTAAACAAAAATTTACGAAAAAAGGACGGAAAACATGAATATCTCTACATTTTCAAAACAACCACACTGCATGTTCTTCGACAAAAGCTCTTCATACGGTGTCTGCAACACTTAGTCCCAGGACCAGCTAAGGAGTGGACAGTTGTTCAGTAGTGTGTGGTTGTTGGGGTGTGGTGCACTGCAGCTGCAGCTGCCCCAGGTGCTCCCTGAGCCCCTCCTCGTCCAGGCTGCTGCTCCTGGCCAGCTGGATGAGGTGGATGGCCAGCTTGATCTGGTGCTGGTTCTCGTCCACTGGGGTGGGCTGCACAGGGCTCTGGGGAAAGGACGTGGTACGGTCAGGTTAGGTTAGAATTATTGTTGCACTAGAGCTACACGAGGGCTATTGGCGACGGGCGTCGTATTTTAGAACCACAGTCAGGTGACGAGCCAACACCTGAATAGGCACCCAACGCAACCGTTAAGGGCGACATCGTACGCAGCGTTAGGGATTTGAAGGATATTTAACATGCACTCCTTTACACGGGGTATTATTCGTCGGACATTTTGGCTGCACAGGCCGTTTATAGGTCGGCAGTTGTTTTGGCGATGCCCGGACCCGAACCTGGGACCTTCCGCATGCTAAGCGAGTGCTTAGCCGACTGGGCTTGGTGACATCGAAAACTCGTTATAATGACAAACATTCAGTCCCTTGAGTGGCCGATAGACATTGATGGTATACTATCTTGCTTACAACGGCAGTTTGTAATTAAATACTTGGTTATCATGTTAGAAATATGCATTTATGTGATATCCAAAATACCTTCTTAAACCTTATACCTTCTTCTTTGTTTTCACTATTTAAAAATTATTTTATTTGGCAAAAGATGCAAAAACTTCCTAAATTTGAAATTTGTTTCTAGTAAAAATTTATTCCATCAATGCCATCTTATTATTTTCATTAATAATATGAGTATACAATTCGTTTTTTACATGATTTCCTACACTGAATAATCAACTATGTTTATAACATTACTCGTATAACATTAAACTATCACCTTGTATAGCATCATAAATATCATGATCCCATGAATGATACTGCATATAATAACTAGAATATATACTGCATTTAATAACTCACTTGAATGTCACGCATAGTACATAGTTTGGTAAGCGAGAGATACATAATCTGGTAATTATCTAGGTCAGTGGTTCCCAACCTGGGGGCGATCGCCCTCAAGTGGGCGATTTGCGTTATCAAGGGGGCAATAAATAGTTTGGGGGCGATAGGGGGGCGATGAGTATTCAAAGGGGGAAAATTAAAATATACTGCACAGTAAAACCATTCTAATTTTTTTGATCATCGTGACAAGTTTTAAAACTGATATTCTTACAAGATTTAAATATTTGACCAAGTTAGAAATTCCTGATTCTATTGTCGATAAATTCCCTTTTGAATCTGTGGGCTGTAGATAACCTTGAAAACTCTTTGCAGATGGAGTTTGACGATCTGAAGTATGACAGTGAGGCGAAACTCATTTCAAGCAGAGAGGTTATGAGTTAGCCTGCGTGAAACTTATTTACACTGATCCTTATCTGTGGTAAAAAGCTGAACTACGTCTCATCTCGGTTCCGTCAATATATATTTAGTTTAAAAAAAAAAAGGGTTAGTTCTGTTATCCAGCTCCTCACCAAACAAAGAAATCAATGGGATATTTGCCTCAAAGACTTGCGTATGAGCTTGAAAAATAATAATTGATGTAAAAAAAAGTGAATAAAAAAGTTTTCAAAATTCATTTTTTTTTAAATTTTTATTGTCAACTCTCTTAAATTTTCCAGAATTGAGTTTAAAGATATTGGTTATTTTACTTTCATTCTTTGAAAAAATCTAAATAAAAATAGAAAAAAATAAACTTTTTTCTCAATTTTATTTAAGAGTTACCGGATAAAGCTGCTTTGGTTGTTTTTATATATGGTAGTAAGTGTTTGAAATTATAAAATGGCTTTATTAGTTATACTTTAACTCAAATTATAATTGGACAAATTATAAAAATTAAAGGGGGGCGATATGTGTTAGTCAACTTAAAGAAGGGGGCGATGTTACAGAAAAGGTTGGGAACCACTGATCTAGGTAGAACAGATTTAAGAATATTGACTAGACATTTTGAATCATAGTAATTTTAAATGCATCTAATTTTTTTATTGGAATGACTTCCTGATTAGTACGGTAAAACCTGAAATACTTTTTCATACATTTCATATTATTCTAATTGAATATATTTTTAAGAAATAATAGTCACTTTTATCTCAGACTCTTCCCAAGCTTTGGCAAGCCTTTCTGCATTGGCAACTATTTGGGGTGGCATGTTACACATCTTGGCCAGCTGAATGCCTGGAAAAGGATGTACCCATTAACAATAGAATTATCCAAATATTAAAAAATAAATGACACATTATCTTAAATTGAGTAAAAAACTAATAAATTGGGCATTACTTCTTTAAGTGGGGGACTGGGTTAGTTCTGGGTTTTTGAAATGACTCAAAGGAAAAACAATTGAAGTGGAATCTCATTTATTTAGGCATTTGGTTATACTGAACCTCATTTGATATGGAAACAAAACTAATACTAATACGAAAGGGGAAAAGATAAGGACTGTTAGGCCTCTGGCAGAAGGATAACAAATATAATAAAAATGGACATTCGCCCAACTGACCTAGGTTATAATTGTTCGCTAGGACCTAAGGGTTGCAATTTAACTATAAATTTATTAATAGCAAGTATATTTCAGTGATAAATGGCAATGGTAAATAGTGATCTACATGGGAATATATTTTGACTTTAGACCAAATGTTTAGTGTAATTGAATTAGAATCTAGGATACACATTATTGGTTTTTCCAAAAAAGTATAAGTAAGGGGTATATTAAAAATAAGTGAAAATAGTAGTGAAATGAAAGACTAAAACTTCGGGTTTTATATTATAACCTAAATCTTACATTATTCTTAAGGCATTGCTGGAGAAATAGTTAGTATAAATATTAAATGGAGGGCGCAGAATACAAGTGAACCAAGTAAATAAAAGGCTTCTTTGGGCTACATATATTTAGAGTTAAAGCTTTATAACAAAATTAACTCTTTAACATTTCTTTGAATTTATTTAGCTGCTTAGCAGATATCATCTAAACTAGGATATATTTCATTAATGTACTGAAATTCTATGTAGTTAGTGCATGCAATTGTGTTTCTCACTCGAAAACATGGACTTGTTTCACTTGTATTTTAACGCTAAAAATATTGGATTAATTAAAGAATTTATTTTACCATAACCATGTTCTACATATGGACCAGGAGTGAGAGTGTAGGTGAAGTTCCAGTTGCACCGATTGACTTCACCTCGCACAAAGTCCACTTTGAAATGATAGCTGCAACACAAACAATTACTCAGTGTAAGTAGAATTTGGGTAAAAAAAAGCACAATACACACTACATGGTATGATGAAAAGGTAGAAAAAATAACATACACAATAAGAAACAAAAATAATAATTAACAAGGTTGTATTTTCTATGTTTTCATGGAATCAAAATGCATACACATGGTGATAGAAGTTCTTATGAACATATATATTACTATGCAATGCAAAGATCATATGAGTGCCTACCTCACAAATCCCACATTCTCTGTAACATAAGCTTTTATTTTATATTTGAAAAACACTTTCATTACATTGGAGCATTTATAAATAAATACTGAAGCATAAAGAGCATGAGGCCCAGTGGCTTAGTGGTAGTGCTTCGCATTGCCACGCCACAGGTCCGGGGATCGAATTCCGGATGGGGCGAGGTTGACCCATCCTTTCATCCCTTGAGTGGGTCGATAAAATGGGTACCAAGCATGCTTGGGAACTAAACTTCCGTGTGAGGCTGACCACCTTACCGGGACATATGCCTGGCACCCCAGAGCCTTAGGTCACGGAAGCTGAAATGGGCACGGCAGGCCTTGGCCTAGTAATGGACTGTTGCGCCGGAGAGTTTAGTTCGTATAAAGAGCATACAAAAGTTATAATTGAAGAGCAGGTGAACATTTAAGAAAAAGGAAAATTTCCGCTATAAATTCTACACTGTAACAGAAAGTGAATAATTTTGTTACAATGCAATTTTGTAAAATGATGATTTGAAATCTTGTAGGATAAAATCAAAAGTTTTAATAAATTACTGACAAAAATTAAAGAGATTACAAGAACTTTCTTATTATACATGTCATGGTTTTACTAACATGTCACACGCATTACACATAATTATTATGAACTCACTTTTCAACGTTAGGGTACAAAGAAGCCAGTCGAGTCAGCTCGAGAAAATGGGTGGAGCAAAACATAAAAGCCTAAAAAAGTACAATGTGATTTTTTAAATACAATAAGATGCAATTTTGTTTAAAAAAATTAGAGCTAAAGAAAACTATGATAAATGAAAATGAGCAGGAAGTAAGATTGCTTTAATTAAAAAAAAAACATTAAACATAAAATTATAAGAGTTAATGATAGCATTTGTAATTTTTGATATGAAATTAAGTTATAATGTTATACCTTTGTTTTTAGCAGCTCTTCACAAATTGCAAAGGCTAAACCACATTCTTCTTCATAATTTGTGCCTAAAAGTATGACTTGTAAGTAAACGACTCAATGAAAATTACACTTGTTTATGTTAAATGAAGTAATGGTTAATTGAACATATCTCTCTCTCAGGTTAATTTCTATGCTAGATGAAATCCATATGAAAGCTCTCTTCTAGGCCCAAAAAGTAATATTAACTATAACCTTTGTGGTAGTTCCAAACACATTCATACCACCTAACTAAAATCAGGTTGTTTAGGATGTGATATATGACCATCTTCAAACTGCAAATATATATTAAAGCTCTTTCAAGGAGTATTTTAACAACATAATTATGATCAATAAATAGATTAAAAAGAAGGGAGACTATTTGAGTTTTATGGCCTGCAAAATTGTACAGAGAGATATTTTCTAATTTTTAAAATATATTATAATGATACAAGACAAGATTTTACAATAAACAAAAAACATGAAATAAGAACAGCACTAACCTTTTCCAAGCTCATCCATTAAAATGAGAGATTTTTCTGTGGCATGCTGCAAGATATAATTGGCTTCTTTCATCTGCAGGCAAAAGAAAGATTCAATCCATGAAGTGTCTTTTAAAAGTGCTTATAAATACACTAAGTAGAGCCTCGATAATGTAAATACACTTAATATGAAATTTCGCTTAACATAAACTTAGCATTTTTTACAAAGACTCAGGCTTTTAACTGTTGGTAATCTAATTTGCTTAACATTATCAATTTACATGGGATTTTACTTAGCATAATTAAAAAAACTATTTTTCTCCTAATTTTATTTATATAGCTTAATTTTAAGACCATTTGAAGGAAAGAAATCATTTTCACTCTTTTCTAATGATTTTCATTTTAAAATGCTGATATCAATTGTTATTCCTTTATGTAAACAATATAAATTGAATCTTAATATAAATAAAGCCCAAAGAGGAAAACTTTATCATTAGGGATACATTATGGAATTTCTCAAATATTATGGAATCCTTGAATGTTTTGTAGCCATTATCAAAAATAAACATGAAACCTAGAAGATATGATACATATCAAGATATGGAAACAAATACAAATGTTCTACAACAGGGAGCAAAGAAAATAAGGTTACATGTTAAAAATAGTTAAAATGTAAAAGGAAAAAAATAATTAAATTCAACCAAAAATAAACAACTATCATCCATCATTTATATCACCAAAAGAAAAAGGTTTTACACATTTTTAGGCCATTATTTATTTTGGCAGTGCCTGAGCCCCAATCTAGGACCTGAAGTTCAAGATGTAACGAAGAATAAAATTGAATATATTTGCTTATTATCTAGTGACTTCACTGCACTTCCACTTCAAATTATGAAAAAGGGGGGAAAATGGTCCAGAGAGTTGTGCGGTGCAATATGGAACATCAACAAGTATCGCGGTGTTCAAACTATATGTTTCTATTGTGCATGTGCAGTAGACTTATTCTGAATAAAGTAAGCAGAGAAAAACGATTGAGTTATCAAATTTTTTTCAGGTGAGGGAAAAAATATCAGGAGGTGAGACACAAAATTCGGGAGTTATAAGGGCCCTTAGAAAAAATAATGAAATTCAGGGGTTTTCTAGGAGGTGTACGAACTCCGTAGGACTTTTTGCATGCAAGGAAAGGGCCTTAACAACTGGGCGTTCCAGCCTATTTTTGGGGCTTCAGCCATGGAGATCATAGATAAAGTATTAGAGTGGCGGATCACGTGACCTCTAATGCTAAGGACGGGACGCACATGGAGAGCAAAATTGGAAGGGTATGGGGGCCAATATAGCCAACACTTTAAGAAGAAAAGTCCTACGAAAAAATAAAATTTAATTTTAAAATTTCGACAAAAAACCCCATAAAAATACTAGGTGCATTTTGGAATATTTTTAGTGACTTTCAAAAAATGTTAAACGCTTTGTAGTATTTTCATAGTATTTTTTTGTAAATTTTAGAATTAAATGATATTTTTTTTGTAGTATTCTTTTCCTTAATAGGCTGGCAACACTGGCCTCATAACATTCCAATTTTGCTCTCCATGCACATCCCGTCGTTAGCAATGGAGGTCATGTGATAAAACCAATCTTAATACTTTAACTAGGATCTCTATGGGGGTTACTGTACTGACCTGCAGCATGAAGGTGGAGCAGTTCTTCTCGATGTCGCTGCTGCTCCCCATCCGGGTGAGGATCTGGTCCGCGATCCTGAAGCATGCGAAATCTGCCGGCACGTACGACCCCATCTGGGCCATGATCTGGAGCAGCGCCACCTGCTTCAGGTAGGTGGTCTTGCCACTCTGGAACAGCATTAGGATTCCATAGAAATGTCAACTTTGAGCATTTCAAACAGTAGGAAATCATTCTCAAATCTCAGTACATGTTTGAAAAACCTTTCACATTGAAATAAGTGTATATAATGTAACATTTAATATCTTATGAGTATTCTAGATAATGAAAATAGATTAAAATGTATTACTTAGCAACTTGTAATTTAATATATGTTTATGAAACATATAGTTGTTACAGGTAGGTTGCTCGAAATTATAATTTAAAAAAAAATTAAATTTTTTTATTATCTTTTAATCCTTAACAGTATTATATATAAACTGAAAAATATATTTCCTTTGAAAATAGCTTCATGATAATTGTTTGACTTGAATTCTACAATTCCAAAATGTAATTCCGTCACATATGGTATTGGCCCAACAGAGGTCAAATGGAAATTGTTTTTCCTGATAGCAGCCAAATTTTAATATAGGATTTAGAGATTTGCTGTATAGCAAGTATCCTACACAAAATACATTCAGGTCAATAATTAAAAATATAAATAGTAATATTAATTAAATATTATTAGAATCAAACATAATTTTAAAATAAATTAAATAAATTTTTTAAAAAAAGTGTTCACCATATTATAAAAAAATATGGCAAGGAATTTTTAAGATATTAAATATTTTTAGTAAAAACAAAGATCTGCATTTCTATTGACAACATATTGCTAATCCCATATTGCTTAATCAAATCAATTGGCTGATTTCTAAATAATTGAAAAGCATTTTCAATAGACAATGATAAATAATAAAATACATCCTAAGTATATTACATCATTCATTACATTTTATAAACAACATAGTGTTAAAATATTGTGCATGGTAGTGTCAAAGATTATAATAAATCAATTATAAAAATAGGATTTGCTTAAAATAAAAATGTTTAAAAATACTAACCATGTTAGCTCCAGTCAAAACAACTAAGTTCTTCTCTTCACAAAGAAACTGTCAATAAATAAACAATCCATACATTTAAAAGTTTCCAAAAAATATTTCATGTAATATTGTACAAATACAAAAATTGTCGACCAACAACAGGCCAGAGGCCCAGCAAGGTTGGTCCAAAATATATCTAATTAAAAGGCATAGCTCAAATTTAAAAAAAAAAAAAAACGTTTTACTATTGAATACACTTCACTATTTGACATTTAAATCACCACTAAATTAATTTTCAATATAATTTGATTAAATACTCTTACATTTTTTTTATTTTTTATTTTTGATGGCAATAAAGTATAGATAT
Organism: Hylyphantes graminicola; assembly: GCA_023701765.1. NCBI lineage: Eukaryota > Metazoa > Arthropoda > Arachnida > Araneae > Linyphiidae > Hylyphantes > Hylyphantes graminicola. The sequence continues at coordinate 1,174,334 of CM043115.1, read as the reverse complement.
GCAGAATATGCAATGTGCTGAACTAAAACGTCAGCAGCATTTTTGGTTTATCATCGATCATGTTAATTATTATATCCAAGGTATTCAAAAGCATTTTCAGAACAAAACAACCTGATTATTTTATTACTACAAAACTCTTTAAACATGTTCTCTTAATGAATTGTTAAAAAATGAGATTTTTGAGGATAAAAATAATTTAAATTAAAATAGGTAATATTTCAGGAAACTCACTGCATCATTGGGCACAAATGTGGCTCCGTTAATTTTTTCAACGAGTGGATGGCGCCCTCCCTTGATCGCCAAAGTATCAGAGAAATGTGGTCTCACTAAATGTACAGAAAACACTTTTGCTTAAAATGTATTGAAGTAACAATAATTAGAATGAGTTGCGTCAGAAATTTTATAAAACCATAGGTTAGTAGTAAGAAAATCCAAAAGAACTACTGAGTTTATTTATAAGAGGATAAAAGTGTTATCATAGTTTCGTGTTTGATATGTTATAGAATATTTATAAAATAATAGCTTATTCCTTATTGTGAAATTTAATGGCAAGTACTAGTTGGCATGTTGGTTTACATTTCAAACAAGAGATTGCTAGTTAAAATAAAACCAAGATAAATACGTCTAATAACATGATATTCAATTGAATTTTTTTTCTAACTCACAATTTATGTCAATCTAAGATGGTTACAAACGAATGAATAGTGGAAAACCAATGGAGCAATAAGTAAAGAGAGAATAGAAAAACGGGAAAATTGTATAAAAGTTTCAAGACATAAAATAAACATGCAAAATTATTATTTTTTTTCAAGTGTTCGAGCGTGGACACTTGTTGATCATTTCAACAACTCAGTTTTAGATTAATTTTAATTTAAATCTGTAAAAATTAATAAAATTAAATTTGTAGGTTATTATAGAATTTGTTTTAAATTAATAAAAAATAAGTTCTTTATCCCCTTTATTGCTAATTTTTTTGAATTAAAGAGGGCAAAAATAAGGTATATTTATGCATTTAAAGACAGACAGTTACTTTAAAGATGGAAATCAAAGTACCTCGAAAAGCTTAAGACATTTGAATTTTTTTGTGTGGATTTCTTCAATTTTAAGAGATAGAAAAATGAAAATAAAAATATTTTCTATTTTGAAATGATCAACCCCAAGTTGCTTTACCCTGATCAGAAAGAGTGCAGACATGAGCGAGAGAAAGGAGAAAGTCGATAGAAGAAACAGCTTCAGTCAAGTTATAGAGGCAGCCGATCTGGTCACGTATTTCTTTTAGGACTTCATTGATTATTCTGGATGAAAAGACACACAGTGGTATTTTGAGACATAAAGGCCAAAAAGAATGAATGCAAGAGTATTATAATATAGGTAGTTGATACAAATAAAGTAAATTAAACATCTTCAAATTGCAGTCGATTCAAGAAGATTTAGTTTAGTGTGAATTATCCTCGCACTATAGTAGGTCTATCTAGAATGCGAGCCTTGAAAGCATTTTCCTCCCCCATCCCCGCATTTGGTTTTCTTTGAAACGGTGTGAGCATCGCTTGTTTACTTTTTCCCAACCCTACATGGGTTTGAACTGTTTGGATTGTTAACCTCACAACAGAACTTTAAAGGAATTAGGTTTAGAAAAGCGATGCTCCTCCTGTTTCCTAGAAAACGAAGCGAATGGATGGGAGAAGAAAGTCTTTTCGAGGCTCGCATTGTAAATAGACCGACTATAGAGCTACAATGGGCGACATAATTTAGAACCACAATCAGGTGAAGAGCCGGCACCAACGTGCACTCCCTCTACAGTGGGTATTATTCATTGGATATTTGTGGCTGCATGGGCTGTTTAGAGGTCGGCACTTATTTTGTCGAGGCCTGGACTTGAACCTGGGACCTTCTGCATGCAGAGCTATTATTGCCTTGACCGACTGAGCTCTCCAGCCCCTCGATTTAAGCAGAGAAGTTTGACTACATTATGTTGTTTAATGTAACATATATATGACAAAGGTTGAACACTCAATGGCAGTGAGCTTTTAAATATACGACATTTTAACTAACTTTAAACAATACATGTAATTGGGATGCTTTGAAATATAATACTTACAAATCACTCATGACGTATATTTCTTTTGAGGACTCTTGAATGCGATCTGCAAGAGGAAGCTAAAATCAGTACAAAATATAACTTAAGTGTTTATAATATGACAAGTTATCATTGTGTTGAATAAAGTACGTACCATTTAGTTTGATCTAAAAAAAATATGAAAATTGGATTAGAGAATGGTGATAAGTTATAAAAGAAATACAACATGTAAATTAAAACTATAAATTTAAAAAATTATAATTTAAAAATGTAATTTAAAAAAATATTTTGCTGCTTAGATCTAATGATAGAAATTATAGTAACGATAAGACTAATTATAATAATGAATTGCTGTGTAAAGAGAAACTGAATAACTAATAATAATAATAATAAAATCAAAATTTTTTTTTAATGAAATTTAAACTTGCATAACTATGAATGTTTAACTCTTATAAGTCTAAGTAAAACGTCTCTCATAGAATAGAAACACATTTAGAGGTTTAAAAATTCCCAAACCAATGAAGGTTAAGTTCAGTCAATAATATTAAAGGTTACAACACAGTAAGCTTGAAAAACAAGGGGTAGTTCGTTGAGTAATACACATATATCCATCAGGAGAAAAAGTATGAAATAAGGTCTCCGAGGTCATACCTTTCTAATAAGAAAAAAATTTATTACGAACCGATAGATAAAACCGAGTTTATAAAAGAGGTACAGACAGAGGTGTGTATTTTACATAATACCTATTTATTACTTTTACTTACTTAATACCAATTTTTCCCATTTTTTTATTCTTTGAAATTAAAAAGTGGAAAGTAGGGTAAAAAAAAATAAGTTTACAAATTGCTCGTTTTACATTCACTTAATCTCTCTCTCTGTAAAATATTATCTTCCTCGGTGTGAGTTCACGTACCAGGTCTTCGGTGGTGCAGGTGAGGTAGCTGTGGTACTTGGTGACCTTGAGGAATATGGGCGGGAGGTCGGGAGTAGAGTGGAGCAGCTTGGTGGGGATCTGGATGAAGAAGTTGCGCACCGTGTTGAAGCCCACATGAAGGGGAAGGCCGTACTGCTCGCTCAGCTGCTTCACCATCTCTGCAAAACAGCATGCATTTAATAGTGTCACTTTGGTTTAGTTTGAATTAACATCGCACTAGATCTACACCATAGAAATCATAGTTAAAGTATTAGAGTGGAGGATCACATGTACTCCAATGCTAACGATGGGACGAGCATGGAGAGCAAAATTGGAAGGTTATGGGGCCAGTGTTGCAAACACTATAAGAAGAAAAATGATACAAAAAAAAATAAAATGTTATTCTAAAATTTTTAACCAAGTACCATAAAAATACTAGCTGTATTTTGGAATATTTTTAGTGGCTTTTAAAAAACTTGAAATGCTTTTCTAGTATTTTTATAAAAAAAATTGTAATTTTAGAATTAAATTTTATTTTTTCGCAGTATTCTTTTTCTTACTGTGATGGCAACACTGGCAAATTTCCGCACTTGCCACCACATTAAGAAAAGAATACTGCGAAAGAATAAAATTTAATTCTAAAATTACAATTTTTTTTATAAAAATACTAGAAAAGCATTTCAAGTTTTTTAAAAGCCACTAAAAATATTCCAAAATACAGCTAGTATTTTCACGGTATTTTTTTTAATTTTTAGAGTAAGAATTAATTTTTTCGTGGCATTTTTCTTCCTATAGTGTTTGCAACACTGGCCCCATAACCTTCCAATTTTGCTCTCCATGCTCGTCCCGTCGTTAGCATTGGAGGTCACATGATCCTCCACTCTAATACTTTAACTATGATCTCTATGATCTACACCCAGTGGTCTAGTGGTAGTGCTCTGCATTGCCAGGCCACAGGTCCAGGGATCGAATCCCAGACTGGGAGAGGTAGACTCAGCCTTACATCGCTTAAGTGGTTTGATGGAATGAGTACCAAACATGCTTGGGAACTAAACACTGAGGGTTTGGCGCAAGGCTAACCACCTTACTGGGACAGATGCTTAGCACCCCAGAGACCTTGGTCATGTGGGCTGGAATGAGCACAGCGGGCCTTGGTTCTCTAATGGGCTGTAGTGCCGAAGAGTTTAGTTTAGTCTAGATCTACACAAGGGTTAGTGGCGAAGGGCATCATAATTTAGAAATACAATCAAGTGATGAGTCGACACCCATCAACCATTAAGAGGGACATCGTTGGGACTTTGGAGCTTATTTAACATGCACTCTACACAGGGCATTATTCATAGGACATTTTTGGCTGCACAGGCTGTATAAAGGTTGGCAGTTATTTTATCAAAACCAAAATATCAATTATGAAATTAACAGAAAAAAATCTGCAAAATTAAAATAAAGGATGACATTAAATTTTACCAGAAACATCATTCACAGATTCCGAGTAAGCACGTCTAGCAACATCAAGTAAACCATTCAAATTAGGCTAGGAAAAATATTAATTTTATTAGGCAAGGAAAAAAGGATGAACTTTATTTTCACAAAAGATTCACTTTTAAAACGAAAATGAACTTAAAGAATAAAAGTTGGGAAAAAAAATTAGACAAATTTAGCAAAATTTGGAATGCAACAAGCTTATAGTTTTCAAGCTGTAAAATTACTTACTGGAAACATTCAAGTATCGCCAATGCGGATAACTTTGGTCCAAAATCATTAGATTTTTTTTTATAAAAGAAGAAAAATTAAACTACAAAAACGATTTGAACACTTAAAAATCATTATTCATTTTAAGAATTGTACTTTTAAGAATAATTTACATGCATATTTTCTACGTTTTATGAATAAAAAAAATTGGCGCTAATTTAAAAAATTAGGACACTGTTAGGATCCAAGAGGGTAACTTTGGTCCTAAAAAGGTGCATACGTACACTTTTGAACTGAAAAAGCATGTTTATTGCACAAAATATATTTTAGCAATTAGATAAAAAAAATCACCTTCACAGCAAAGCACTTTTGCATGTGCATATTCAAGACCCCTTTTTGCCAACGTGCATCAGAATGTATAACAACACCTATTTTTGCTAGAAGTATCTTAAAACGCTCATCTAGCAGAATCTGAAAAACACAATAGCTCAAATTAGTTAAATGAAATATTTATTCAGAAACAAAATTATTTTGAATGAATACTTATTTTTTGTAATGTTGGTTGTCCTTTGACCACTGCAATATTTTTTTAATTAGCACTGTACAATGGTAGTGCACATCCTTTTGGAAACAGTGCACTTAGTAGTTGCCTTGGTAAGTAAGCTTTGACACTAATACATTTGCCACATAAACATTGTGCTGCTCAGTATCTTTGTACCAAGGTAGTACATTTATAAAAAAGGTTTATCCAGGGATTGGAAAGTTACTTTTAAAAGGTAACTGTTACAGTTACTTTAATAAAAAAATAACTCTGTTATAATTACAGTTACTTAATATGAAAAGTAACGTGGTAGTTACTTAATATGAAAAGTAACATGGTACAGTTACTTAATATGAAAAGTAACGTGGTACAGTTACTTAATACGAAAAGAAATGATTCACAGTTACTTAATATGAAACGTAAAGATTCACAATTATTTAATACGAAAACTAATGATTCACAGTAACTTTTTGAAATTTTAGGTTATAAGAAAAAATTGAAATTTAGCCATCTTATAATTTTTCCAAGATAAACAATGATTAACGAAACATAAGCACAAACAAAATGCTGAAGTTATAATTGATAAACATTATTTTTTATTTAATTTCAAGCCTTTATGTTAATAAATAATCAGCCCACAACTCTTGGGCGTGTATTGACAGAAATAGTTGTGAATGGGCCCTCTCTCTCTACCCCTCCTTCTTCAAGAGAAGAGACTTTGTAGTTGGTCATTGTTGAAGAACCCATTCAGGCAACACATAGTGTGCTCCCTAGCCCTGAAAATATGTGTAATGGTTATGCTTACTTGGTGGTATGTCAGGAACAAGGGATTGGTGCACTTTTCGAGGCAGTCCCTCAGGGGTTTCACCAGCTCCAGGGCATGCTTCAGGCAGATGACATTGGCGATCTTCTGCTCACAGTTGCGCACGTTCTCCTCCTTGGGGATCTGGACACACAGGGAGAGGAGGTGCTCAGTGTCCAAAAATTTCCCGATCACAGCCTGGAAAAAGGACAGAGACCATATAAGATAATAGTTCGCTGATTGCAGTATTGAGTTCAATTGAAACAAGCACGGTAAAATTTATTGTTGAGCATCAAAAATCTAAAAAAAAACCAAGTAGGCCTGTAACAGAATCTGTCACTTAACCTGCTTCCACACAACAGTTGTGTTTCACAGGTAAAAAAAAGGCGCCAAACACAGCATTAATTCTATATTAAACATTTACCAACTAAATTCAGCTAGTTTCATTTATTTTACTTCAAAAATTAAATAATTATTACTTATTGCTTGCAAAAATTAATTTATATTTCAAATAATAAATTTATCTTAATTTATTGCCTAAAAGAATTAAAGTTTCTTAAGTGATTTGTGTGATGGCAATAGTAGTGATTTGAGTGTGATGGCAATGGTAATTTAATTCTAATAAAAATAGCATAAGAAGCCATTTTTATTAGTTACGAGCATTAAACTTTGCAGTTTGTTAAGTAATTGAAGTACTTCGAGTTCTTTTTCTAAAATTTTCAATGTATTATAATTTTGCCGAGCTGAATATTTTGACGAATCAAACATGTCCATTGTAGCATTCGTAGTTCGAGCTATGAAAATGGGTGACGAACCGACAGACAGGCGGAGTGAATGATTAATAATATTATTTGATGTGTTAGTTATGATTTTGTCATCCAGGGCATAGCCTGCAAGGCAGAGGGGTACAGAAGCTTCCTTTGGCACAAGGCTTTAAGAACCCGTGTGGGTGGAAGTCCAAATTCTGCTAAAAGAGGATCCCACCTCCTCAATTTAAACACATTGGTGAAGGAGAGGGATATTTTTTCAGAACAACATGCACCCATTCCCATAGCACCCTGTGCTATGACTGCCAACAGGACTCTCAAACCAACATATTTACTTAACACATTCACTGCATGTACTCGGACCAACACAAATATCCACGACTCCAGAATTCAAACCTGAGCCCACTCATTTGACAAGCAACGGTAAACCACCATACCAGCTGTGCTACAGCTAGTTATGAAAATTAAATAAGTCAATCAAGCTCTTCCGAGTAGCAGTCACCTTGAGGTCGTAGAAGAGCTCCTCGCTGGCCAGCAGCTCCTCTATGCAGTCCAGCCGCGTGTGGGTGGTGTGTGGGTCGCACGGGGGCTGCAGGATGTTGGCGCGCAGCAGCCTGTTCCCCCCAGGGGGTGAGGGTGTGGTTGAGGGTGGCGTACAGGCAGTGATCCACCCTCCCCAGCTCGTTGGTCACCAGCTCCAGGCTGCGGGCGGTGGCATTGCCTGGAAGAGTCAAATCATGTTAACTTGAACAGTATAACAGGTTTATAGCGCCATTTGGGGGACCATGATGTTTATGACACATATCCTCTTAAGACCCGAGCAACATCCTACGCGTATATTCTTGATCTTAACATAATTTAATACAAATATGTGCTAAAAATTATGTTTTGCAAAGAAATTTTTTTAAAAAAAATTATGTTAATAGTTACTTAGGAACACGCCTCAACTCTAAAAATACCCATATTTTGTGCTATAAAAGCAACAAAAAAGTCTGTATCACTTATTTGTAGTTGTTAACGTATTATTTTCATTGTGTTTATTTCAAAATGCCTTTAAAATCAACTACTAAAGGAACTTTTTGAAAGGTTTGAAAAAAATTTAAAATAAATTTTTAAGAACTCTAATATCGTATTGACCCTTGTTCAACTTCATTTTTTTATTAAAATAAATAACTGATACCTGTAATCAAAGGCTGAAAACTGATATTTGGATGTTCTTTTATCGGACCAGGTCAATTTTGGTAATGTTGGAAGCAAGTTTGAATATTAAATATAAAAAATCATGTAAAAGGCTACTCTTATTATTAATGAAAGTTATAAAATGGCACCTCTTGAACAAATTTAATCATATGTGCTATTAGTAGTACACTGTTTAATCAAAATAATTTGTTAATAATGGGGAAAACACTGTAAAGAATGCCTTAAAGAAGGCATTTTGTTAACATATAAACATATATTTTACTATAATCGAGGATTTAATTGTGGGCTATTCAAGGGATCAAATGCTTATGACATTACAGGCAAGTTGTCGTTAAAACCAATTCTGAGTGAACAAATAAATACAGGGCAGTTCTTATAAGTTGTAGTTTGGGCCGCATGTGTTTTTTTTAACAGCTCAAGGCAACTGTGTCTTTATAGTGCATTACCAATGTACCCAGTGACTAGTTTCAGTTATCCAAAGATAAAAATTAAAAACGCAAATAATATTTGTTCTAGTTGTGGAGGGTTTAGCAGAGGTATAAAGAAGTAGATATAAAAATATTTATTGATAGCTGAAAAATGGTAACATAACTAGGTATAATTTATTATTGATTCTGTTGCATTACTCTTTTACAGACTTGTACATTTGCAGGCATTAAACTTTTTTTAAAGATAATTCCAATTAAAACAAATCTAAATTAAGGACACAACTAGCAACAGGACTCTTAAACATATCAAGCTTTTTGACAACGACATATATAAAGTACACCATCCCTACGTACACAATGATGTTATTTATTGGAAGGATTTTATTTTGGCCTTTGATTATGTTTATGGGACGGCTAAGACAAAAAGGTATCTTCTATGAAAATGACACTTTAACTTATTGGGCCATGACTGCCCTAGTTGTCACATAACTGAACTGCTTCTTAGTAATATTTGAAAACAAGAAATATTTTGCCAGTAATGTCAATATTACTTATGCAAATTAAACAAAATAAATATTCTTATTACTTACTAATCATAGTGGTGTCTGCACTTGTACAATACACAATTTTCAATGAGTTGAGTGCATAAGTTATGTTTTGCTTGAATTCTACATACTTCAAAAGTGCAGAGCAAGCAGCCAAGCAGTAATATCTACAACAATTTTCACATATTCATGCATAGGAACTAAAAGCATTTATTAAATTAAGAGCACATGAAACATAACAGGCCTCAAACAAAATTCCTTTTGTGATTTACACGAGAAAAATATTTTAAAATTCGGAAAAATAAACACATGTAGCAGGTTTATCAAATGCATCAAGAAGTAACATATCTTTTTATTTTAAAGCCATGCAGTAAGCTTTTGGATACACAAGAGTAACTAGAGCAAAGACAACAAAACATCCATAATGCATCAAACAGTGTATGCTAGAACTGTTCCAACAAGTACCGCACATGAGGAATTAAACAGCAAGTAATTTCATATCAAATTTCCTAGCTAAAAATCGTCATGTCCTAGAATTCAACTTTATTTTAATACTAAAGAAAAATTTATTAGACTGTTGCTTGAATAACGTCCTTTTGAGTAAGTTGATGAAAATGATAAATTTTGTTTTCAAGAAATAACTTAAAAATAATAACTTTAAAAATATAACTAACCTTATATCTTAGAATTTTTAAAAATTAAAAATGAGGTGCTAATTAATTTGTCTTGCGTACTTAAAAAAAAAAACGCAATATTGAATTCCGTGACATGAAATACTTAGTACACCAGACGGGTAATGCACTATAAAACAATTTTTGAGACGATATAGATGAAAATAAACATTTATAAATACCATGCAATGTATAACTCTAAAACATACCGATACTATAGCGAGGAAAGGGCACGCTGGACCGTGGGTCTCCAAACTCAAGTGCCCCAATGTTAATCCAAAGGAAAAAAAACTATTTTCTTTGTCACATTTCTCTGGCTGAATTGAATATTTTTGCAAGCTATTTTTTTTTTAAATGATAAATGTAGATAACTTACAGGTCTCTATAATCCCACTTTTTAAAATTACTTTGAATACTTTTTGTAAAACTATTTATTCAAAATTTGAAAAAAAAAATGTCAAACTAATTTCGAAAAGTGGAATTGTCGGGACCTGTAAGTCAGCTACATTTATCACATGGAAAAATGTGTTTGTAAAAAATATTCAATACAGCTGGGGAAATGTGGCAGAGAGAATAGTTTTTTCTCTGTTGGATTAACATTGAGGCACTTGAGTTTGGTTAGTTTAGTTTGAATTATGGTCGCACTAGAGCTACACGAGGGCTATTGGTGACGGGCATTGCATTTTAGAGCCACAGTCAGGTGACGAGCCAACACCTGAATAGGCACCCAACGCAACCGTTAAGGGCGACATCGTACACAGCGTTGGGACTTTGAAGGATATTTAACGTGCACTCCCTTACACGGGGTATTATTCGTCGGACATTTTCGGCTGCATAGGCCGTTTATAGGTCGGCAGCTATTTCGGTGATGCCCGGACCCGAACCGGGGACCTTCTGCTTGCTAAGCGAGTGCTTAACCGACTGGGCTCCCCAGCCCCCGCACTTGAAATTGGAGACCCTTAAAGCCAAATCATTCCGAATAGGAAGTATTCTTTGCTTACTTTGGGCTGACTTCCGTCTCCACAGTTTTGTAGTCGGGGGCGCACAGCTCCTGGACGCACTGCAAGCCCCTGGCCTCGTTGAAGTACTTGCGCTGGACGGTGACCGTCACAATGTCGGGGAACAGTTCCCTGATGCGGCCAATCAGCTTGGTCTTGGCGCCCATCTCGAGGACTGTGTTGGACATGACAACCTGCAAACGGATGAATGAAGTAAAAAGAATCTTTTTATAACAACGTGCAAAAAAGTTACATTTTTTATATCATAACATATTCATTCATAAATCGTTTCGAAAAGGACACTTTAAGAGCTTATGTCACAGACAGTGGCGAAAATGGGATTTTCGGCACTAGTGCGGTAAAGTAAATAAGCATATCTGATTGGTAGAAAAACAAAATGATGTCATGAATATCTCCATGGAATCTAAATGGTCATGAAACTCACTTATTTCTATTGGTTCATTACTTTTGCATTTTCTAATATCTCCATGGAAACTACAAGTTCTACAAAAATTATTAAAGGAAATCAAATAAGACAAAGGTAAGAACACAAATTTCACACTTTTGCACGTTATTATAAAAAATATTGTAAGCAAGCAAAGCAGATGCCAAATAATACTTTGTTAAGCTCTTGTCATTATTCCACTAAAATAAAAGCCACTCACTTAATAAGGTGTTATTTTTAACACTAGTTGATTACATAACTATTATTATAGTGTTGGAAGCACTTATTAACTTTTAAAGTAAAAAAAAAATACTGAGAAGCAAAAAAAATTCTTAAATTTAAAAAGTTTTGTCGGCATAAAAAAAAATATTGGTAGTACTGTTATTACAACTAAACTAATTTTTGAAACAGGAAATATTCAAGATGTTAAATTTTCAGAAGCCTTTATGATAATATTTGATTTGCAAATTTTATTTAAAATAACTGTTATTAAGTTTGTAGTTTTTAATCCTGACTACTGCACCAAATTCATTTCCTCTTTTGAATAAAACATCTAATTAACAAACATTTTAACCCATACAGAAAAGTGGAATGAAATTGTGTTCAAAACTCCTATGCTGAAACTTTCGTCAAGTTTAATAGAGATTGTGTTCAATTAACAAAATAAATCCATGGCCCTGCAATATTTAATCACTGTGAAAGTATACCTTATTCAGAATTCAGTGCAACTTGATCTAAAGGTTTTACTTACTTTAAAAATAGCTTGTAAAAAAGTAAGGATTATATGACATTTAAAATATTATTTATATATTTAGGTGAAAATTAAGAGGCTAGTAACCATATCTGTTTAAGATAGAGAGAGAGCAAGGAATTATCCAAGGAAACATGTGATGTTATTGCTGATCCCCTATTGCCCAGCAGAACTAGACTAGGTCTATTGATATTGCACACTCTTAAGAAAGGATGGAGATCCGCCGGGACGATTACCCTTGTACCAATGGTGCACACTGGGAATGGCAAATGCAGACCGAACAAGGCATTTATGTCTAGAGTATAGTTCAGAATAAGCCGGCCCGCCGGCGCAGTGGTTAGTGTTCTAGCCTTTGGAGCTGGTGGGCTCGGGATCGAATCCTGGTCAAGGCATGGATGTTTGTGCTTGTCAATAAATGTTGTTATTTGTCCATGTGTTTGTGTCGTCCTCCTTTGTGTGTCTGTTGTGACTGTCTCTTCTGGCAAGCTGGGTAATGGGCTATAAAGCCAACACTCTCCCTTCTAGGGGGCGCAATTACTGTCATAGTTCAGAATAGGTGAGATATGTCGGAGTAAGCAGAGGCTCGTCAGTACCCCTTTTTATCAGGGCATCAGCCATTTTGTTATCTGCAAGGTCTACGGAAGGGATCCACTGTAAGTGAATCTAAGGAGATGAGGAGCAAGCAAGGAAACTTGTAACCTACCTCGATGGGCTTGAGTACATCCAGCTGCACAGCTAGTCGTAGATAAGCTTGGGTATCGGCAAACTGCGACAACAGCAAAACAGGATTCTTAAGGTCAATGCATGCCATCCCGATTTCTCCACGAGCCATCCCTCTGCCCTCCACAATAGCTTAATGGAGTGTATACTAGCATTAGTATTGACAGGAACAGAACTTTTTAATCCATACAATACATATAAAGTAAATCACAATCGTCTATGTTCAAAATTTGTATAATATTTAAGTACGGTTAGCTTAAAACTATTAATTCATCCAGCTGTCCAAACAGTACATTTGTTTTATACAACAAGTAAAATAAGTTACAAGTTTAAAGTTATAGAGTTATACTCAATAATTTGGAAAACATTAAGGGATATTATTTTAAACTTCATTTTATTTCTAATACATTTATCATGCACATCATTTTGTGAAGCTCCAATAAACAGTTTTCAAAACAGTTCTGCTGAAATTAAGATTATTTTCATACATAAACACAAATTATAAAAGATCGGACAGAGATCTTGACCCCATCAATGATACCCTAATTTTCACTTCTTAAATTCTTTTTTGTAATCCTGTGCAAAAAATATTGCTTTTTTAATTCAATAACAGTCTCAATAGTAACTATTTACATTTGCGTGCAAGTAGAAACCTTACTTTATAAACAAATATGTAAACAAGTATTACACCCTCCAAGTGCAAATAAAAATTTCAAATGCCAGTGAGAAAAAAAAAGAAATAGCACTTATTGATTAGAATGAAAGGGACGATTTAAAAAGGAGTTGTTACATAAGAAAGTAAGGTTAGGGTAGGTTTGAATTATCGTCGCACTAGAGCTACACGAGGGCTATTGATGACAGGCGTCATACTTGAGACTTACAGTCAAGTAACAAGCCGACTCCTGAATAGGCACCCAACGTAACCATTAAGGACAACATCGTACACAGCGTTGGGACTTGGAAGGATATTTAACATGAACTCCCTTACACAGGACCGGTATTTTTCGTCGGATGTTTCGGGCTGCACGGGCCATTTATAGGTCAGCAACTATTTGGGCGATGCCAGAAGTCGAACCTGGGACCTTTTGCATGCTAGATGAGTGCCTAACCGACTGGGAAATAAGAGAGTAAGCTAAAAAATGCCTCTTACCCACTATCTTGGAGTTGGCCGCACACTGAGGGGTGGCGGAGGAAACGGTGTGCGAAGATGACCTCAGGGCGGACTTCCACTTGGTGGCGGAGGAGGAGGTCCCTCCGGCCGCTGGGGTGCGGCTGGACGTGCCGCTGGAGGAGGTCCATTCGGGATGGTGGCCCCTGAGGAAGAAGAAGAAGAGGAGAAATTGAATAGTATGAAACGGGGCTCCAAAAACCGCCCGTCCTAAAGTTCTTGGCGGTTAAATATTCCCACCGGGACAACTAATTTCTTGTGGACAGCCATTTCCCTATTAATGCTTGTGATACATTTTAAAAAATTTATTATTTATCTTACAAGAGCCTAGATTAACTTAGTTATCTTAATCATTAGAAGAAATACTAGTAGGTTTCTATCATGGTAACTCCTTGTTTATCTTTTATCCCCGTACAATGTAATCCTAGTATTTGCTAAAACATTGTGCAATTTATATAAATATTTATAATAAGGGAAAATTTTTAAATTTCATTTAGAAGCTATTTATATACAATTTAAGTTTGATGGGTCAGTTTCAAAGGAGGATGGGTGTATTGTTGGACCAGCCATCCTGGTGGAGGTGTGAAATTTCTGAGACTTTTTTAGCCTTGGGGTGCGAAACATACTTCCTTTATCTTTTATGTACTGGCAGTACTAATAAGCACCACTTAGAAAAGCTGTTGTTTCACGATTCATTGTTCAATTTGGAGAAAACAAGGAAAGGTGGAACTTTTTGACGGACATGTTTGGTTTTAACATATTGTAATAATAAGATGCGCAACTACGAGAACAAGATATTTATTAAGTATTAGAACAGCAGCCATGACACAACGATGTATCCATGACAACGAGCTTAGGTCGAAGTTACAGTAGTTACAATCACGCCACGTGCCATACACGTGACATCCCCTTTTTTTTAATAAAAGATAAATTCAAACTATATTATTTTAAAATATCACAAACTCTATTTTTTTTTAAAGAATACTAAACTTTTCAAATATTTCAATTCTATAATTATTACAAAGCTTCAAAAAGTAGGCTACTTAATAATTTATGTTCCATACCTATCAGGATTTCTACTAACTCTACCACTACGAGTTACATAAGTATTTGTATTATTAGTATTATTTACTTTAGGTTTATCACTAGGTACAGACTGACTAGAATTCACATCACAATTATTTAAATTAACAATACCAGTACTAGATAAATTATTATTAACACTTTGGGGATTAGTAACAACATTCTGAGAGGAATTCATAACACTAGAACTAGCAGTATCTGAACTAAAGTCACGACTATCTCGAGTTTCATTGTTCATTGGGAGAGGCACCTTCGGCGAACTGGAACTACCAGAAGTCTCAGTGGGATCTGGACGTAGGAACCAGGAATTTCGGCGGTAGGTCGAACCGTCAGGCGTCTGGACGATGAAAGATCGTGCTGTAGGACCCGTCGAAATTACTGTAGCAGGCTTCCAATTTCTTCTTTTTACACGCAAAAGCACTTTCTGTCCAACAGACAATGGCGGTTCACTTTTAGTTCCTCTGTCTCTGTACTGCTTGTTATTTTCTCGTTTAGCTCGAAGGTTCGCTTGCACATTTTCGACGAGCTGTGGGTTTAGCAAGTTTTCGGAAGTCGGCAGAGTTCCACGGGTTCTTCTTCCCATTAATCTCTGTGCCGGAGTTCCCAACTTGTCTCTAGGGGTGTTTCTTTGATTTAATAGTGCAAGATAAATATCCGAGTTATCAGCACTACACTTAGAAATCCGGTTCTTGGCTTCTTGCACGTATCTTTCAGCAAGACCATTGGACCTCTTATGATAAGGACTGGAACTCTTTATATTAAACTTCCAATCTTCTGAAAATCTTTTCATTTCTTTAGAAATCAACTGCGTCCCTTCATCGCACATCAATACTTCAGGAACACCATGAATAGAAAACCATTTTTTGAAACGATTTATAAGACTTGCAGACGACATGTTTGACAAGGTACAAAAGTCAAAAAATCCAGAATAGCTATCAGCAATCACCAAGTAATTAGTATGGTTTAAGAAGAAAATGTCACTTGCCACGACTTGCCATGGTCTTTTCGGGACCTCGTTAAGACTAATAGGCTCTTCCTGTTTGTCTTTTTGGTGAGACTGGCAAGGTTTACATCTTTTTACGTAATTAACAATGTCTGCATTCATGCCACTCCAAAATACGTTTTCTCTGGCACGACCGAGGGATCGCTGAATTCCAAGATGACCTCTATGAATTTCTTTTAGGGTGTCTTCTTGTAATTTTAAGGGTATGACTACTCGATCACCTCTTAATATAATATCTTCAACACAGGTGAATTCATCGCGGTATGTCCAGTATTTCTGCAGGCATTCAGGAACATTTTCTTTGGTCTCTGGCCAACCTTCTAGGATCTGATTCTTTAACTGTAACATTTCTGGATCTTCTTTAATACAGGCTATTAATTCCTTTGTCTTCTGATCCGTCATTGGAACACATACAAGAACTTCCATCTTATTTATTTCGGTGTCTTGTTCTTCGACATTATGACAATCCCTGCTTAACGCATCTGCAACATACAATTCTGAGCCTTTCTTGTAGACTATTTCAGGTCTGTAGGGCATGATATCAAACAAGATTCTTTGTAACCTGGGCGGTGCAAGATGGAGAGGTTTCTTATAAATGGACGCAATTGGCTTGTGGTCAGTTTCAATCTTTAAGGATTTACAACCATACACATATTGATGAAACCTCGTACAGCCAAATTTTATGGCAAATGCTTCCTTTTCCAATTGGGAATAATTTTGCTGCGTTTTATCCAATGCTTTAGTTGCATAAGCTATAGGACGTCCTTCTTGCATCATTACTGCACCCACAGCGCTCTTGCTTGAATCTACAGACAATACAATTGGCAAGTTTACGTTGAAAAATTTTAAAGTTGGCAATTCTTTTAAAAGGTTCTTCAAATGTTCAAATGCAGACTGGTGAGCAGCTGTCCAATTAAACGGAACATCTTTTTTGCACAGTTCCCTCATTTCAGCTGTAATCTCAGAAAGGTTGGGTAAAAATTTAGCCAGATAAGTTACCATACCGAGAAATCTTTGAAGAGTAACCACATCAATAGGTTCCTTAAAAGCACAGATAGCTTCAACTTTGTCAGGGTCAGCTCTTAAGCCATCTTTAGTTACTATATGACCTAAAAACTTTAATTCATTTTTAGCGTAAATACATTTATCTCTATTAAGTGATAGTCCCGCATTATCAAAAATCTGCAACACTTTCTTTGTCGTTGCTTCTACCTCGGATTTGGATGATCCGTGTATCAATATGTCGTCCATGGCGCATTCAACATTTTTACTTTCGCCAATGAGTTGTTCCATAACTTGCTGGAATACTTCCGGAGCAGAGGCAAGTCCCATAGGCATCCTCAAATACGAGTACCGTCCCCATGGCGTACCCATCGTCAAAACACTACTGCTTCTTTCGGTGACGGGAATTTGCCAAAATCCTTTTTTGCAATCCAAAAGAGTAAACCAACTGGATCCACTGATGCGCGAGGCAATTTCCTCCAGGGTTCTTAAAGGGTAGTGTCTTCTTCTCAAATTTTTGTTGATGTTTGAGGGATCCATACAGACTCGAATCTTGCCCTTTTGTCTTACGACGACCATTGGAGAGACTGCAGGAGTAGGGTCACTGACTCTTCTGATCACGCCCATCGATACCATCCTGTCGAGCTCTTTCTTCACATCATCTCTTAATGCATGAGGTATTCTTCGTGCAGGAAAAATTTCTAACTTTGGATTTTCAATCAAATCAATATCATAGATAAAATTTTTCAGGCAACCTAAATAATCTTCATTCATAATAGTATCGGTTGTGCTAATGCTATTTATTCTGTTAGGAAAATACACTTATAAAAATAAATCAAATGCTTAACTTACTGCATTTATTTGTATTAGGTCTTTCTAAATATTTCACCTAAGCAATTACTTCTGATGTTTACATGCCTGCATGGATTTAAAATTCCGCCTCCATAAACAATGCATGCGTTCACTTCATTCTATAAATAATCAGTGAACATCACTATTAAGTTGCATTTGTTTTGGTTGGCTTGAAAAACGTACATCTCTAGTAGCTCTTGTAGGACGTTTTTATCATGAAAGTTAAATCCCGACGCAATCGTATTATAGGTTATTTTTCTGACTGGTTGGTTGAGTAAATGTGACTTTATGCTAATTTATTGTTTTTACTATGTATTCATGCATACCGGGCACCGTAACCGCGCCTGTTGATTTATGTATAAATACTGTGTGATTCTATTACTTTTTCTTGCTTCTGACTTGCTTGCTACTCATATGAGTTAGACTGATTTGTTTGCCGTAGTGTACGGCGTTTGTTATGTTTTAATTTTAATTTAATTATGAATAAATTTTAGATTGGTTTTTAAGAAGTCTCCACGATCATTTTGGATTATATGCTTACAATTTTTCCCACTGCGTTTATCTAAGTTATATATAAAATTCTCTGCAGTTAAGGTTAATTGAGGACTTTTTGCAATGCCCTTTTTTAACCTACAACAAGGTTATGGGCCGAAGATATTTTTTAAAGTAAGCATATCCTAAGTTTGATTTAGAAGATCAAGGAGACGGCGGGGCCTTCCGCAACTACCATCCGCCCTTTTCAAGATGGAAACCTCCCACATCGAAAAGCTGAACTCTAACAACTACAATTCATGGAAAGACGACGTGAAAGTTGTACTGATGGACAGAGGTGCCTGGCAGATAGTAGTTGGTAAAGAAGAACCGCCCCTTCCCAGTCCGGTCAAAGCTGATGATGTCACTGGAGCTGACCCAGCCTTTGACAAAGCTTATCAGAAACAGCTGAAGGACTACAATTTGAGGAAAGACCGTGCCTACAGCACCATCTACCTCAGCCTTGAAAAGGAAATTCGACCGCTGATATCGGAGACCGATGACCCAGTTGAAGCCTTCAAGATTCTTCAGTTTCACTTCAGGCCAGACTCCAGGGCTCGAATCATTGGACTCACCGATGACTTCTTCAGTTGCCGGATCGACCCGAATGAAGAAGTTGGCCTTTATGCAGCTCGCCTAAAAAGGATAGCCGTACAACTGAACGACGCCGGAAAGCCTATCGACGACTGGTATCAAGCTTTCCAGTTGATCAGGTACCTGCCCCAGGAGTTCAACGGCATCGTACAGGCAATCTACAGGTGGACCGATGACCAATTCAAATCTGACAAAGTCCTGCGAGAACTTCAAGCTGAGGAAGCGCGCCTGAAGCAGTGCAGCAAAGACCAGGAAGTTGTTGCCTACAGAGTAGGAAGAGAACGTACCACTCCTCCCCAAGCGTCAGGCAACAAGCCACAAAGAATCGGGAACAAGAGAACCCCAGCCCCACAGAAGAGGAGACCGAAGAATGCATCAAGACGACAAGAGACCAGCCTCATAGTTGAGGCCAACACATCGGGAAGTGCCAGGACCGAAACCAGGAACTGGGTGTTCGACACAGCCGCGACGTCTCACTTTTGCTGTGACAAGAATCTGATGCAGAACTTCAAGCCTCTAAAAGACACCAACGTCGCAGTCGCCATTGGTGGAGTCACCTGCCCTGTGGAAGGAACTGGGGAAGTCTCACTTCAATTCATCACAGATGGTGAGTGTGAGGACATTTTGCTTTTAAAAGTTTTGTATTCCCCAAAACTACGACAAAACTTAATTTCCGGTAGCGTAATTGATAAAGCTGGCCATAATTTTATATGTAAAAATAATACTTTAACTGTATTCCATAAAACTGGCCGTAAGCTTTTCTATGCCCGGAGACATGAGGGACTTTATATTGTTAAACCCAGATATCCCAAATGTATAAATTCTAAAATGTCTAAAGTTGTTCCTGTAAACTGTAAAAATACTAAAGTAAATGCACTAAATTTGTCTACTTCTGCTGTAAATAATGTTAATGTTTGGCACAGACGTTTTTGTCATATTAATTCTAAGTATGTTGCCAATACTAGCCAAAATAATAGTGTAAGAGGTTTACCTCCATTAAAAGGTGACAACATAAAATGTGACCCGTGTAAAATTGCCAAGTCCCGTGCAAAGTCTTTTAAGCCAATTGGCCAGATTAGATCTACAAAACCTCTAGAGCTTGTTCACATGGATTTGTGCGGGCCTATGCAAACCACGGCCATAGGAGGTTATCGTTATTTTTTGACAATAACTGATGATTTTTCACGGAAAGTAACTGTTTATCCTGTAAAAGAAAAAAGTGACGTTTTTCAATGTTTTTCTAGTTACTTAAAAAGAGTAGAAAGGTTTTTAGATAGTAAAATTTTATGTGTTCGTACTGATAACGGGCTCGAGTTTTGTAACTCGCAGTTCGATGCACTTTTTGAGGAGCACGGCATTAAGTCGGAACGTACCAATACTTATAGCCCGCAACAGAACGGCGTTTCTGAGCGCTACAATTATACGGTCGTAGACGGTATAAAAACCCTTCTTAAGGATAGCGGCCTTGGAAACCAGTTTTGGGCGGAAGCTCTATTCTGTTTCACGTATGTATGGAACCGTACCTGCCATGGTAACCAGAAAGTAACCCCTTTTCAACTTTTTGGTGGCAAGCAGCCATCTGTGAAACACTTAAAGTCTTTTGGTACGACTGCATATTTGGGTATTCCCAAGCAGCAAAGACGCAAACTCGACATGCGGGCTAAGAAAGGAATCATGGTCGGCTATGCTCAAAGGACGAGAGGTTACCGAATTTGGCTTCCAAACGAGAAGAAAATCGTGGAATCTATTAATGTAAATTTTGAGGAGGATATCAATCCTAATTTGTGCAGTGGAGCTGTACTGGACCCCCCAAAACCACCTCAAAATCTTCCTTTAATTTTAATGCCCGATCAAACTATGTCCGATTCCGATTCTGAACCAGAAATTGACCCAATAAGTGCATCTAAAACTGTTGAAAAACCTAGATCCGACTTGGAGCCTAAGCCAGGTTGTAGTAAAAGTGAGGAAGCACCTCGTATTACTACTGGCGTTTCATTTGTAAGAGAGGCTATTCCAAGAAAGACCGGCTCGAGAATCGATGTTTATTACCGCATCCCAGGTCAAATGACTAGACTCCGATCACACGAAGATGTGCGGAAGTATTGTGATGCTAATAACATTCCGTATGAACGCGACAACTTTAATTTTCAAGGTCAAAGCACCGATTTCGGTGATGTAAATATTGAGGAAGTAAATTTAATTGACATTTGACTAGAAATCCCTGTCCCTACCACTTATAAAAATGCTCTAAGTACGCCACAGGCTGATTGTTGGCATAAAGCCATGAAAGAGGAACTCTCCGTAATGTATGAAAGAAATGTCTGGGATCTTGTTCCAAGAACCCCTAACAGTAAGGTAATTGGTTGCCGTTGGGTTT
The DNA here is from genome assembly GCA_023701765.1 of Hylyphantes graminicola. Taxonomy (NCBI): domain Eukaryota; kingdom Metazoa; phylum Arthropoda; class Arachnida; order Araneae; family Linyphiidae; genus Hylyphantes; species Hylyphantes graminicola. Next base: position 1,153,174 of record CM043115.1, on the reverse strand, counting down.
TTGCTATCAAACACGATGACCAAGGCAAAATTGCTCGATACAAAGCACGTCTTGTTGCTTTAGGTTTTCGGCAAGTTCAAGGCATACATTACGATGAGGTTTTCAGCCCTGTGGTGAACTTTTCAATAATCAGATTGTGTTTTTGTATATTTGTGTGTAAACTTAAATGGGCTCACTGCCAAATTGATATAAAATGTGCATACTTATATGCCAATTTAAGTGAAACCATTTTTATGGCACAACCACCTGGTTTTGAGGACCCAGACAAGCCAGAGTTTGTTTGTAAATTAAATAGAGCTATCTACGGGTTACATCAATCCGGAAGGGAATGGTTTCTAGAAGTTCATAATGTTTTAGTTAATTTAAATTTTCATAAAATAGAATGGGCTAATTGTATATATACTTATAATGACAGTGTTATTTTATTACTGTATGTTGATGATATCGTAATTTTTGCTCGAAGTAAAGTTTTGCTTAATGAAATAATTGATAAAATTAGTAATAATTTTGATATCAAAATATTAGGTGAGACGCGTAAACTTTTAGGAGTTGAATTTATTCAAAGTAAAGATAAATTGTATATTCATCAAGCTAGTTATATAGATAAAATTTGTGAAACTTATAAAAAGTATAAATACCCAACTTCATCTTTACCAATCGCTGTTGGGACTGTGTTATCAAAATTACAATCCCCAAAATCTAATGAAGAAGTATCTCAAATGTCTAAATTACCCTACAGAAACATATTGGGTTGTCTTGCATTTCTAGCAAACAGGACTCGTCCTGATATATGCTATGCAGTCAATGTCTTGTCCCAATTTCAGGCAAACCCAGGGTTAATCCATTGGAATACTTTACTCAAGCTGCTGGGTTATGTTCAATTAACCAGAAATTATAAAATGGATATTTCAAATGTAAATAACATAAATTTAAGTTGTTTTAGTGATTCTGATTTTGCAGCGAACCGTGATGATCACATTTCGATAGGAGGACTGATTTTATTTGTTGGTGATTCACCAATAATGTGGCGTACATTCAAACAAAAAAGTGTCAGCCTATCAACTTTAGAGGCTGAGTATGTTTCTTTAACCGAAGCATCTAAAGAGTTAATTTGGTTTGTAAGGATTCTAAATGAATTAAAGGACTTAAATTTGTTGAATGTAAATTTTGAAAGCAAATTATTGTGTGACAACCAGGCGGCAATAAATTTCTCGAAATCCTCTATCGAAAATCATCGAACTAAACACATTGATGTTAAATTTCATTTTTTAAGAAATTTGGTATTAGAAAATCTATTTATATTAAAATATGTTAATACAAAGTCTAATTTAGCCGATTTGTTCACCAAACCTTTACCTAAAGTTGGTCTAAAATCGTTAGTAGATAAGATTTTTGTAATGTAAATTAATGTATGTTCTAATATGTGTTTTTTCAATTTTTCATGTCTGACCTTCTGCTTGTTGGTGGTCTTAACGATTCCCGCCGAGGTGTTGTGCTGCAACTTCGGGGATGCTGTCGAAGCGTACGAGCAGCCTTTCGTTCCGTCTCGGGAAAGGTGCCCATGTAAATGCCAGAGTACGGGGAGACTTCATCTTCCGAAGGAGTGGTCATCACCGGAGCCTTTTTGGAGCATGTTGTTATTTTTAAGTTTTAGCCCCAGTTTTGAAGAAGCTCCTTTATGCCCAACTATTCAACAAGCAATTGGACACACATATTGTGTTATGAAAAAAATGTGTTTTTTCCCTTTCAGAGACTTTTTTTAAGACTGTAATTTGAAGAGTGTTTTTCTATTGCTAAGTAAGCTGAAATGTAATTATTTTTTATATATAAAAGTCACTCAACAATTAGTTTGAAAAATACCTTTATTGATTTTTAGTAGTTAAGTTAAATTCTTAGAAATTTAGTCTGTTATTCTGCTCAGTGAGAAATAGGCGGGCCATTGTTAGGAAAATACACTTATAAAAATAAATCAAATGCTTAACTTACTGCATTTATTTGTATTAGGTCTTTCTAAATATTTCACCTAAGCAATTACTTCTGATGTTTACATGCCTGCATGGATTTAAAATTCCGCCTCCATAAACAATGCATGCGTTCACTTCATTCTATAAATAATCAGTGAACATCACTATTAAGTTGCATTTGTTTTGGTTGGCTTGAAAAACGTACATCTCTAGTAGCTCTTGTAGGACGTTTTTATCATGAAAGTTAAATCCCGACGCAATCGTATTATAGGTTATTTTTCTGACTGGTTGGTTGAGTAAATGTGACTTTATGCTAATTTATTGTTTTTACTATGTATTCATGCATACCGGGCACCGTAACCGCACCTGTTGATTTATGTATAAATACTGTGTGATTCTATTACTTTTTCTTGCTTCTGACTTGCTTGCTACTCATATGAGTTAGACTGATTTGTTTGCCGTAGTGTACGGCGTTTGTTATGTTTTAATTTTAATTTAATTATGAATAAATTTTAGATTGGTTTTTAAGAAGTCTCCACGATCATTTTGGATTATATGCTTACAATTTTTCCCACTGCGTTTATCTAAGTTATACATAAAATTCTCTGCAGTTAAGGTTAATTGAGGACTTTTTGCAATGCCCTTTTTTAACCTACAACATATTCTTTGTAATAAATTTAATTCTACGCAGGTATCTTTACCCAAAATTGCCTGTACGTTTTCATTCACTATATAAAACTTTACATTATACTCTTGCCCTTTGACTTTTACGAAGGCTTTACTTTCACCAATGACTCGTAATCGGTCGTTGCTAAATGATACTAAATTTGTTACTGCTGCGCTCCTAATTTTCATATTAGATCTAGTGGCTTGTTCTTTTGAGAGCACGTTGCATTGCGCACCTGTGTCTAGCTTCATGTTGACTCGATATTTATTTTCGAATTCCACTAACTCGAACCAATCTTTTTGATTTCGTTCCGATGAAAGTGAACTAACTACAAAATTGTGGGAAGAAACTTCTTTCTCGTAGGAGTCGACTTTCTTAGTCTTGCAACATTTGGCGAAATGATTCAATTTCTTGCACAACTTGCAGACTTTCTGAAAGGCTGGACACTTCTTGTACTCATGTTTAGTTCCACACCTCGTACAGGGTTTTCCTAATGACCTGGTCTTGAATTGAGAATTTTTCTTTACCATATCTATATGAGCAGGTTCATTCTTCAAAGAACTCAATTGGCTCCGAGCTTGTTCCGACGCTTTACAGAACTGCACAGCTTTCTCGAGGGTCAAGTCGTTTTCGGACAGTAACTTTTCACGATCCATGTCGTGGTATACACCAATGACAATTCTGTCAAGGACAAGGCTGTCTTTTAGTGTACCGAAGTTACAAGAGCTTGACTTCTGTAGCAGTTCAGTGTAAAAATCATCAAACTTTTGACCAGAATTTTGTACAACTTGGTTGAATATAAACCGCTCATACGTTAGGTTAATCTTTGGCGTGAAATGGCTTTCAAATTCTGCTTCGATGTCTTCAAGGGTTTTTCTTTTTTCTTCCGGGAAAGTGTTGAAAATTTCCACTACCTCCGGCCCGATAGCTGTCATGAAAATTGCAATTTTAACATCTTCCGGCTTCTTTTCCAATTCCACACAAGCTGAATACCACTTGAACTGTTGGAGCCAGTTTTTCCATGAACTTCGGTGCGTCTACCGCCAACGCGAGAGGACTTGGCATTCTCGTTGACATAGTTGATTCAGCTTCACTATTTGACATTGACGGCAAACAAAATAGACATTTCAAAACAGAAAATTTCACGCTAAGACCTACATTTTAACCTGGTTTCGGCACCATGTAATAATAAGATGCGCAACTACGAGAACAAGATATTTATTAAGTATTAGAACAGCAGCCATGACACAACGATGTATCCATGACAACGAGCTTAGGTCGAAGTTACAGTAGTTACAATCACGCCACGTGCCATACACGTGACATGGCATATATTAAGGTAAAGTAAATACATCCTAAAACTTTTACTTAAGTTATCTTTCACCAACTTGCGATATCCTGACAGTACTTAGTATATCACTTAAACAGCCATTGTTTTTTGTGTAAGGGAAAATAGGTTATAGTAAAAATTTTATTAAAGCAGTATGGAGTTTCAACAGAAACACATTTATGACTAAAAAGGTAAAACATATTCATTCAACAAAATGTCATTGTCAGTGCACTTTAGCAATTATAATGCGCAGGCAGAAGGTGATTACTATTTATGAATAAACTTCCTCAAATTTAACCCCTTCAGTCCCAAAATTTTACTGTACTACAGAAACATCTGATATTCACAAAATAAGCTTATTTTAGATCAAATATAAGATTTCCATAAGAAAAAAAAATCATTTAAATTTTTTATATGGTTTTTGAAATAAATGCCAAAAATTTTTAACTGTGGAAAACAACAAAATAAAAATAGATATATTACCCAAAAAACCCTTCGAGTTATATATTTTAAGGTATCTGACCATATTATTAAAAAAAAATTATTATTTTAACCGAAATAGTTTAAAGTGTGTTTTAAATATGAGCAACTGAAGTGAACTTCTCAAAAATCAAGTGAAATGCTTGTTAGCTATTTTCTACATAAAAAAATAGTAGTTCTGACTTCTATTGAGATTAATGTAAAATATTGTCCAATAGAGCAAAGTGTGAAGAATCGAATGATATGTGTTTGGATGTCATAATGGGACTAAACATTTGGAAAAAAAATATTGAAAGTGATGATTCCAAATGGCATCACTGGGACTGAAAGGGTTAATGAAACATATTTACAAAGATTAGTCGGACTAAATGTTGGCAGGAACAGAGCAACGAGGTTAACAGCAGCATCTAAATTGCAGAGGTCTTTGCAAAGGGGCTATATATGCCGGTACATTTGCATAAGTGATGTGAAAATGCGGAAATGATGAAAAGTCATCGGTCGTTCGCGCGACCTTACACGAGCTCTACTTTGAAATGCAGCTCCCTGATGGTGCAGTGACGAGCGACATAGTGCAGCCAGTAATTAAAAGTTGAAAGGAAAAGGAAACAAAATTTGGGACACAATGTGCATTTCATGCCCCAACTACGCATTTTATACCCTTTTATATTCCAATATCTAATTACTTGCAAAAGCTAATTTTAAAATATCCAAAAACAAAAAATTTCAATTAAAACTTAATTATGAACATAAATGATTAAGGGAACATGAATTTTTTAGAGTAAGATAATAATATTTTTTTTTAAGTAAAAAGCCCTTGGAAATGGTAAAAACACAATAAATTTACTAATTTTCTTTGTTAACTTACTGTTTAGATGATTCAGTTACATTCTGCGGATGTAAGAATTGAAAATTGTCAGATGACGAAGTGTCTTTGGCTGAAAAATCTGAAACAAAATGCACTTGCTTACAAGAGATTTAAAGCATTTATTTTTATAACAACGAAATAATGAGGAGCCTACTATGCCAAGTAATTTTTAATAAACATGTCATAATAATGAATATAATTTATATATATTTGACAGTTTGGGTAAATATTGTATCTATTTTACAGCTATTATGTTAACATTCAACGGCAGTTAAACATTTAAATGTAGGAACTACTTTTTATTTTAGATCAAGAACTCATATTTAAAAAAAAAAAATATTTAAAATTCCAGCAAATGATTTTTCCCAAACATAAATTTAGCTGCAAATCAATCTTAGTTCTATCAATTAATTAAAACAAGTTAGTAAAGATATACAGTAAATTTGAATCAAACAAAATTGAACTTTTGGAACATCTATGATCCAATAGTCGGTCTCGATTTGGAGATTTGTGCTACATTGCCAAGCAGCGAAAATGCCCAAATGTGGTAACCAGTCCACTTCACATTTCATATAATTTGATAAATATATCAACCCCACATTAAATTTTCACTAGCCAAGTAGAGCCCTGTCATTACATCCTAGCTGTTCTAATATTTCTACTTTATAACTACATATAAAATAGATTGTATTAAAAAAATATATATATGTATGTAAAATATATATATATATATATGTATACCTGTAACAGGAGTTTTGAAAGAAAGGTGAGATTCCATACCAAGAACCTAAAACAAACGGTAAGTATTAAAAAATACATATGTTATTTATTCAGCCTTCACTGGCTGCGGTTCCGCAGGGTGGCCGATTGGCGACCGGAGAGAAAATAGCGCCAAGTAAAGAGCGATAAATAGTATTTATATAGAAGCTGTTCGTTTAAAGGGGAAACTTGGGGAAAATTTCAGTTAAGCATTAGAAACAGGAAGTATCTTCATAGGAGTTACTGATACGGTTATTGAACAGTACTTCTTCGGTCGACTTTGATTCGATTTTTTACTAATCAAATTTCTTATTGAATACGCAAAGCTATTTTTTTTTCACTTCCCATTTATATTTTTAAGGATGGATTTTTTTAATTCAATTTATAGTCAGATCAAAATGTTTTATTTTTTTATATTTTTGTTACGTTATTGTTTAGTTTAAAAATATTAATGTTTTTCGCTAGTTAAATAATATCTGTTTGACAAGTGGGGATTATATTCGAACTTGGATTTAAATATTTATGTCAAATGTTAACGTGTTAACGTTCCGAAGCATCTTCATACTTTATAGGAGTTACTGATACGGTTATTGAACATAGTACTTCTTCGGTAGACTTTGATTCGATTTTTTACTAATCAAATTTCTTATTGAATACGCAAAACTATTTTTTTTTCACTTCTCATTTATATTTTTAAGGATGGATTTTTTTTATTCAATTTATAGTCAGATCAAAATGTTTTATTTTTTTATTTTTGTTACGTTATTGTTCAGTAATGTCCATAAAAATATTAATGTTTTTCACTAGTTAAATAATATCTGTTTGGCAAGTGGGGATTATATTAGAATTTGGATTTAAATATTTATGTAAAATGTTAACGATCAGAAGCGGATCTCGAACATCAGCATGGAGGGGGGGGGGGGCTGACTTGATAGCTCAACCGCAAATAGAGGGGGGATTTCGAGCTATGCTTTAATTAGTTCTTAAATAATATTTTTTTAATAATTTGTATGGATTACCAAATTACCATGTGTAGTTTAAATTATGCACATTTATATTTTACGGATTTGATCGTGTTTTAAAAATAATCCCGACACTAGATACTGCTGTTTATAGGGAACTGGTGCACGTTAAATCTGTCGTTTTCAAAAGACCGAACGGCACATACTTATGTTGTTCCTATAAATTTGTGGTGGGTGCCAGTTCAGGTATAGTTTCATAAATTGCGATTTGGAACCACAGTTCAGTAAGTCGACCCGAGACCCGAGACCGTAGTCCCAAAACTCACGAGGTCTGTTGCTAATAATCCCCGTGTTGCTAATAGTCCCCGGGTGATCGTTCTTAGTTTAAGGGGTCACAGGAGTCTTAAAAATGTGCAATGAAGATACTACAAAGCATAGTTTGATCTTTCATGTCATTTTTAACTACTCAATAAATGAGTATAATTTTTTCATATGTAATTCTACAGGATTTATTTATTATAAAACAAGTTTTAAAATTTATGAAACTTTAGCCAAAACTAAAATAAATGATATTAAACAAAAACATGAAGCCATTTGAGCACATTGTGAATAGGCTTGCGCGGCAAAGTGTGAGGTCAAAATTGAAAAAATGACCAAGAAAATGACTTTATATTGTACAAATGTGTGCAAACTAGGACTTATACCTAAATTCTCAGCTCAATTTTAATTTGAAATTATTTTAAGTACTTTTTCTGAAAAAATTAAATAAAAATTTAAAAAATTTGATTTTAAATTTTTTTAAAAATAATTTCTAATTAAAATTGAGCTGAGAATTTAGGTATGTCTTTGTTTGTACATATTTGTACAATATAAAGTCATTTTCTTGGTCATTTTTTCAATTTTGACCTCACAATTTGCCTCGCAAGCCTAATCACAATGTGCTCCAATAGCTTCATGTTTAATATCATTTATTTTAGTTTTGGCTAAAGTTTCATAAATTTTAAAACTTGTTTTATAAAAAATAAATCTTGTAGAATTACATATAAAAGAATTATACTTGTATATTGAGTAGTTAAAAAATTACATGAAAGATCAAACTATGCTTTGTAGTATCTTCTTTGCACATTTTTAAGACTCCTGTGACCCCTTCATCAAAGCAAACCGCTTATCATCGGGTCTATCGTTACTGTATTACTCAGCGTCGTTTGTAAATCCATGTAATAAGTAACTCTAAAATAACAATAGTTTAGTATCATTAAGGGGGTATAGGACACAAAATCTTCAAAAAATTATTATCTTAAAAATTAACACAAATATTTTAGAATAATATAAAACAAAAATTTTATTTATATCAGCAGTAGAACGTGAGATATGTAGCTTTTTGTGTCATGACATCTGTGTTGGCCCACCACGTTTATAACTTTTGCTTCCTCGTAATATTTGATAGGAATAACATTATCGAATCCTTAGTTGTTCGGGCGGTTTGGAGCGCTTTAGTAAGGAAAGGGTTTAACTTCAAAGCTGTTTTTCTCATTGATCGTGTTTTCGATGTTTTTTTGACTTTAAAATTGATATAACTCAAAATGGTGTGCAAAAGTTACTTTAAAATGTTTCATTCTATATGGAGGGGAGGCATTTACTCTTATAAATTTGGCTAGTTTCCTTTATTTATTTCGAAAATTCAATAATTGTTTCTTATGGTTTGCTAAATAATTTAACAAATATATAATATTCCTCGCTCTCAAATAGAAGCAAGAAATTTCACATCAACAAACAAGCGAAGAATTTCTTTTTTAACTATATTTAACGTCACTTCACAATGAATTACGTCAAAAAATTAATTTCTTTTAGTTTATTAATTAAAAGAAATAAAATTTCTCTAGTGATTGTTGTTGAGGGCAAGGGTGATTTAATTCTTATTAAAAATGACTTCTTATGCTTTATAGGGGCTCAGGTAGCCTAGTAGTTTGGATCTCAGGGCGTTTAGTTAACCAGTCTGCGCACTGTACGCCAGGGTGGTAACAGAACCTGGAAATCAGGGAATTCTCAGGAACTTTTTAATTCTTGAAATATGGAATTGTCAGGGAATTTGTCAAATTCCGCAAATTATCAGGGAGTTTTTCTATTTTGATTTTCGTAAACAGCAGGTTTAAATTGTTCTACTAACTATCTATACTAACGGACACTTTATCAAAAGATAATATTCCGTTCGTCTCCGTTGGATGTCATGCTTAGTAATTTTTTTTGGTCGGTGCAAAAAAACTACTAGGCATATGACATCTAATAAAGACAAACAGCAAAAAATAGGCCAGCTGTATTTTTTTTTCTGACATTTAGAAAATCATCACCTCTTCGGATAATTGAAGTTCTACTGTAGATATTAATGACTGTTTAGAAACATAGGGTTTAAAAATTTATGATACTTTATGTAATAAAGAGAAAAATTGATGTTAGGAACAATTTTATACGATTCGAGTTTGCAATAAATAATAGACTTTTTTGACCCTATATACTCAGGTTCCTTTTCAAGCATGTGGACTTGAAAAATAGATTCTTAATTCAAAACTTTCCAACTTTTTTTCAAGGATTTTGTTACCACCCTGGTACCGGGCGTGAGCTCGATTCCCGCCTTCGCCCTGGGTGTACCTTCCCTCTGTGTGTCATTAAAGCTTCTGTGACGGTTTTACTTAAGAAGGTTGGTGTATCACATTTGCCTGCAGCATTTGTAGTTTCGGCTATGGAAGTGGGTGACGGACATTTACATCTTACAGTTTTAATTATTATTTTGTTAATAGTTTAGAAAGAAGATGAAATACGAATCATGGACTTGCTATCTCAGTGGTTCTGATCCAAATACCCCCCCCCCCCCCCCTCACACACACACTCGGCTCTGACCCATGTTACTTCCGAATTCCGACTTGAAAATACAAACTTTTCAAGGTCAGTAGATGGACATTCGAAAACCGCTCTGTCTGTATGTTTCTTTTCAGAATCTTCGAAAGCTAGCATATAAATAGTTGAATCCGCTGAAACAAACCCCTCCAAAAAATGTTATTTGGAGGAATTACAGTTCAAATAAATGTAAGGTAATGGGGTAGTTTCACGTCGTGGATGGCAACAGCTCCAACGGTTTGTTGCATGGAATTACTTCCGAAATATTCGAAAATAAGTTTTCTAAGAATATTTTACTAATAAAACTTTTAAATGCAACTTCTTGCTGTGCTGTTGGTTGTTTAAAACATATGCTAAAGAAAGCCTGCATAGGAAGAAAACATTATTTTAGGATATTATAACATTATACATTAGCTCATATTGCATTTAGGTAACTTTCACTATTCTAATGTTGTTACTTAATTTAGTGAGATAAGCCTGTAAGGAAAGGAAAGTCGATCCATCCTTGGAAGTAATTTCCGCCATTTTAAACTGCGCTTAACTTTTGTTTTGACCGTCCCTGGTATTTTTTTGCTCTCTTCACGCCACGCTGTCTGGGACAAAATGCAGCCCCTTCCCCGGCAAAGTGTCAATGCACTCGCCTCCCCCTTTCACCCCTGCGATGGGTCCGGGGGTGACAGGAATATCTCCCTGTTCCATGGAAAGGAAGTCGTAAATATCCGTCAAAAAGTCAAAGATAACATAAACAAGTTTTCGCTTGCTTTTGACAATTTCGTTTCAACCAATGAAGTCTCTGTGTGAAGAGCATAACATCATAAGAAATATTCCTATTATTATCTTTAATTTAAAGTAAGGAAGTGTTCTTTTATATTTTTTTAAAAAGTTGATAGCTTAAAATCATTACAGTTAAATTATTTGATGTCTAATGAGTTATTTTATTTTTACTATTTAATATAATTGTTAATTTATCATAATAAATGAGCCCTTTCCAGTAATTATGTAGATCAATTCTCCCTTTCCATGACATGGTACAGCTGTGGAAATAAAAAAGTACCCACTAGTGATTATTTTGGCCGTTATTCATCCTATGGAATCGGACATTTTTGAGATTGTGAACAATTAACGTTCTGAGTTAATTGCATGACCCAAAATTTGCATAAGGGGCCGTCTTCATATTAAAAACGTTACGAACTTTGAAATTTCCAATAGCAACACCCAATTTTAATAACTTAGGAATGTTAAGCTCTCTCGAAAACCCTTAAATCTAAGTTTTTGTTACATTTGAATGAATATTAGATGAGTTATTCAATCGAATCACTTGTGGATCTTTTGGGGACCATCTCTAAATGACAAGCAAGCATGAATGCAAGGCCGTCTTTATTTATCAATTACACATGTAATCTTATACAAAGTCCACTAAAGGGTAATTAAAAAATATTTTGGGATTTACTCAGCAAATTGTAAATAAAAATTTTAAAAAATTGGGGTTTCGCTTAAACTTCCTGTCTTGAATTTATTTCTGTAAAAATATTAAGGGGTTTCTATTCATATTTTTTTAAAATTAATATAAGAATTATTAAAAAAATATAAAAATTGTTTTAAATACCCCAATATTTAATGCATTTTGTTTGGGTTATTATAATTTCTTTTCAGTAAAAAATTCGTTTCATTATCTTAATTATTTATAGATTGGGATAGTTTTTTATGTGAAACTCAATTAACATTATGAGACCTAAACTTAGCACGTCTCTAACTCCCCTAATAATGCTTAAAAACTAACAAAATTTGGCATTTCATATTAACATAGGTCATACATTTGAAATATGGACTCAAAAAGGGGTGTTACTATTGGAAATTTTAAAGTTAGTAACATTTTTAATATGAAGATAACCCTTTTATGCAAAATTTGTGTCATGCAATTAACTCAGAATGTTAATTGTTTACAATTTCAAAAAGGTCCAATTCTATAGGGTGACTAACGGTAGAAATAATCACAAGTGGTACTTTTTTTTATTTCCGCAGCTGTACATATTTTGATCTATTTTTCAAAGTGCCGACGCTGCGAACGATGTCACCTTTAAAAGTTGCATTGGGTACCTACTCATATGTCGGCTCGTAACTTGACTGTGGTTCGAAGTTACGACTCTCGTGGCCAATAGCCCTCGTGTGTCGCTCTAGTGCGACGATAATTTAAAGATCATAGGAGTCTTAAAAATGTGCAAAGAAGGTACTACAAAGAATAGTTTGATATTTCATGTATTTTTTAACTACTCAATGTATATGTATAATTTTTAAATATGTAATTCTACAAGATTTATTTAATATAAAACAAATTTTAAAATCCATGAAGCTTTAGCCAAAACTAAAATAAATGATGTTAATCAAAAAGCTAAATAAGTCTTATAGAATTACATATAATAGTTATTTAAGCAACTAGTTCCGAAAATGATACTTTATTAAGCGAGTGGCTTTGATTTCACGAGCGAGTGAAATTATGACACGAGCTTAATAAAGTATTATTCGGAACGTGCTTGCTTACAATATTTTTTTTATAATTGCGTGAAAAAAATCGGACTTTTACATTATCATTTCAATATCAGACGCGTGCGTAAAGTTATACTTTTTAGAAACAGTGATACAAAATTACTTTTTTTCACCCAAAAGCAGTGCAACAAAGTACTTTGTGTCACTCTTTTCATTAGATGCCAACATTTCAAGTAAAACTTCGATTTGATAATACTCATAACATCCAAAGATTTATCGATCTGCGTTATTTAAAAATATTATGAGTGTGAATTATTTTTGAATCAATGAAATTTTTTTCTCGCGATGGGAATATTTCTTTAGTCACGCCCTTCGAACTGCGAGTTCATTGGTTGCTTTCTTTGACAAAATGTTGAAACACGCTTATTGGTTTTTATAGCATCACGCGCTCCGAAATGCGAGTTCATTGGTTGTTTTCTTTGACATCTCTCCTGGAAGCTCCAAACTCATTTTAGTCTAATTAGCACGTGAATTAATTTTGAACCAATGAGATTTGATTTTTTTCACGCAATTATAAAAAATAGTGTATGAAACACGTGCAAAAAGTAAACTTTTTAAAACACGTGTCTTTATTTCACTCGCTCGTGAAATAAAATCCACTAGTTTTAAAAAGCATTACTTTTCACACTTGTTGCATAAATAACTATTATAATGACGAGCAAAAAAGTATTTCTACCAATGAGTGATTTTCATGACATCCTTTAGTTTCCATGGAGATATTCGAAAATGTAAAGTAGTGAAAGAAAAGTTGTAAAATACTTTTCTATTTTGAATCAAAATAGTATTTAGATTAATTAGTGCTACCGAACATAGGTGAAAATGAATTTGAAATGATGTTCGACCAACTTCCAGATTAAATTAACAAAGCAGCTAAGGAAGTTTGGTCGAATCTTCTTCCAGAAAAGTATTGTTTGGAGTGAAATTTGTGTTCCTACTTTTATCTTATTTCATTTAATTTAATAATTTTTGTAATACTTTTAGTTTCCATGGAGATTAGAAAATGCAAAAGTAATGAACCAATAGAATTAACTGAGTTTCGTGACCATTTAGTTTCCATGGAGATATTCATGACATCATTTTGCTTTTCTACCAATCAGATACTCTTATTTACTTTACCACACTAGTGCCGAAAACCAAATTTTCGCACACTGTCTGTGACGCAAGCACGTAAAGTGTCATTTTCGCAACGATTTATGAATGAATATGATATAAAAAAGTGAACTTTTTTGCACGTTGTTATAAAAAAAATTATACTTATAGTATATTGAGTAGTTAAAAAATTACATGAAAGATCAAACTATACTTTGTAGTACCTTCTTTGCACATTTTTAAGACTCCTATGACCCCTTAAACTAACCCATACAACTGGATGGGAATAGCTACCCCACTTTAAATTTTCAGCTTCTTTTTTTAAACCGGACTTTCCCCGAAATTTGAAAGTGTCCGGATTATGATGAGTGTCTGGATTAGCGATGCTGTACTGAATAAGCCAATTTCCGAAAATCTGCAATTTCCGCTATTTTACTGATTTTTAATTTTACTTTTTATAATTTCGGAATTTATGTCAACCCACAACAGAACCTCAAACGCGTTTGCTTTAGAGAAGCGACGCTTTCCTAGAACACAAAGCTTAGGAATGGGGGAAGAAAGCGTTTTCGAAGCTCGCATTTAGGCTAGACAGGGTATAGGTTAGGTTTGAATAATCGTCGCCCTATAGCTACAAGACACGAAGGTTATTCTTTCGACAAAGAAGCAGAATCTTTAAAAATCCTTATGTTGCTTAGCTTCGGAGCTTAACATGGTGGAGCATAAAAGGATGATCACCCATGACATGACCAAAATTGATATGGTATGACGTTAGAAAAAAACACAAATCCTTGTTGAAAAACACAATATTGTGGAACGTTGTAATAATTGTTAAACGATACAAGCTTTCCACTATGCGTGTTTCTATATAACGTTACCTCATGAAAACATTTCATGCAAAAATCAGCACAACTAAACTGCATATTAAAAAAAATAGTTAATTTGTTATTCGATTTGTAAAAACGTCAATTTTTTTATTAAAAAAAAGGGCATTTTTTCCTTGTATGTTTCAATAATTAAACGTATGACACTTATATAATAGTTTTAATGATAAATTCAGTTAATTGCAAAATTTTTACTCTTATTTTTTTAAATTCGTTTGGACGTTGGTAACTATGAATAATTCAAATGCATCAAAAATTGAGACACTTGCTAATCAAGAAGGGGGAAAAAGAATAGAATCCTAAAAAATAATCATAAAAAGAATAATCATAAAAAACAAACTCGTCTCTTGACCAGGGTTCTAAACTACGAGGCGTCGTCAATTATGGCTAATTGCGGCCAATACAGTTAATTACGCCTCGTAATTTAGAACCCTGGTCAAGAGACCAGTTTGTTTTTTATGATTCCAATCTTCCCCCCCCCCCCTCTTGATTAGTAAGTGTCTCAAAGTTTTTTGCATTTGGATTATTCATTAAAATTACAGACCACTCCGAATAGCGAGCGTTATTTAATAACCACCCTGTACATATCGACATGCACGATTTTATTCAAAGTATTAAAAGCATTACAAGAATTGGAATCATTAAAATGAACTCGTCCCTTGACCAGGGTTCTAAATTGCGAGGCGTAATTGGCTGTGTTGGCCGTAAGTGGCCAAAATTGGCTACGCCTCGTAATTTAGAACCCTGGATGAGAAATTTAGAATTATTTAAATTTGAATTTAGAAGATTTTTTATGATTCCATTATTTTCCCCCCTTCTTGATTAGTATAAGTGTCTCAATGTTTGTTGCATTCGCATTACTCATTCAAGCTACAGATCATTCCGAATAGCGAACGTTATTTTATAATGGAACCATTAAAATGAACTCGTCCCTTGACCAGGGTTCTAAATTGCGAGGCGTAATTGGCTTCACTTTTTTTTTTCCACTTTCTACCACTGCTTAAAAGTTTTATCGCAGCTACCCCTTGACCCTTCGCAGTTTCCCCGAAAACCTTATAATGACGTACGACACGTACTGGTAATTCGTGAACCAAGCACCAAGTTTGAAGTGTGTAGCTTTTTTGGTTTTCCAGCAATACCCTTAAAACCAAAAAAAGTTCTGCGCCAGCCTACCCCATAACCAAGGTTGGAAAACCCTTTTTTTTTTAAAGATCAGCACCGCATCCTCCAAAACATGTAAAAAAAAAAGACTCCACAGAGACAACTATATATCAAAAATCCTCCCCCCCCCCCCCGTACCTAATGTACCCTCCCACACCTCATATATTAGAAAAAACTGTCTAAATACCCGTCAACATTCAACAATTAAGAAAAGGAAAAATCTTCGTTCCTTCGCATCTTTTAGGGACTAGGCGAACATGATTCTCCCTCTCTTATATCCAGAAAGGGAAAAATCAACAGCAGCTCCGCTTGGAAAGGGAAAAACCAACGGCCGCTCTGCCGAACCCGAAAAAAGTTGCCAAGCGTGGTAGAAAGCGTGCTCTAGGGTTGCCAACGGCCGCCGTGCGGAACCGCAGCCTAATCACTTTCAAGGGCACATTTACAAGAAATTAATAGTACCAACATTTAAGGCCTTTTGTTTATCTTCAACATTGATCTTGAAAAGTAGGTTAGTAAAGTAGTTGCAAAGTTAATAAAAACCACTTAAAGAACTGTCTTTTCGCAAAGACACTAAAATTGTCTTAATTTAGAATCGTATTTAACTGTTGCACATGGAATCACAAAATTCTGTACTCTGAAATGATAGTGAACAAATTCCTGCTGGCTATTTGTGAGACTTTTTTTCCGGCTGTCGTCTTGTATATTAGCGTTCGAATTATTCAATCATGTTCAACATTTTACTATAGGCTACTTACCTTACTTAATCAGCAATTAATAAATTCTAGCAAATACAAATAGAATAGAATATAGCGAATAGTTATAGCAAAATTTACGATTATTTTCTGAAAAATAAACAACAAACATGCGATTCAAGCAACCGCGCCATAGCAGACGCCATAGCAGACGACAAAATAATAAATATTTATAACTACAAAAAAGTGACGTTTCACTTTTGGTTTTGTTCAACTTTTCCACATTCAACTGGCAAAGACAGCTCGGAATAATCTTTACCCCTTTTATCAAGAGGATAACTAATAGATTGCTATGGCGAAAAACTTTGTATAGTCTTTCTACTTCCCATTATTCTACTTAAAATATTGCTTGGCGTAGGAAAATTCTTTCTTGAACCTCGAACTGGTTCATAACGTGCTCTTTTGAAAAAAATGCTACGATACGGGGCTCACAATCTTCATTTCAGGCGAGTTCACATGTGCTGAGAAATCGGCGCATTTTGCCGGCAATTTTGTGAAGCCTTACAACCCCGTTCATATGGAAATGCCGGTATTGCGGAAGTGAAGTCTAGCTTTAATGTCACACCTCCAGGGTTACTGTACGATTGCGCTCATATTTCGCCGTTTCTGACAGTTGTATTTTAAATTCAATTTTTCTATTAAAAATTAGAAATGCTTGCAAATAAGTTTAGCTTTGGATCCTCAGAATTATCTTTCATACTTACAATGATAACCAAACATTTTAATGAATTATATTTTTTACTTGTTTAAATTGAGTTTTAACCAATAATTCTGAAAATAAAGGATTAATAATAATAAAATAAGCTTCTGTCAGGCCCCATCTTAAGAATAAATGTTTTCAAAGGGATGATTGAATGTGTTGGTATCAAAATAAAAGCACCAATCTAACGAAAACTTTCCAAAACCTTAATAAATAAAAGCATACTCCCAGTTTTATAAGCAATTTAACATTCTGAAACAATTGCTTCTAATACAACTAACTATTTTTTTGCACTTGATAGCCGAATAACTGATGCCAAAATTCCTTTGATCAACAAACCACAATGCATACAGGATACAGAAGTGGCGTAAAATCATTACTACCACGCAATTTTTTCGTGAATTCCCGCAATTTCCCCCCGTTTTTTTTACTACCCCGATTTTTCCCCATGAAAGCCGGCAAATCGCCGGCGTTTGCCCTGCATGAGAACAGGCCCTTCGAAAAACTTTTCATATCCCCATCGCATCACCCACTACATATTCAAGCTCTTTTAGACATAGGGGTAGTATAATTCTTGCTAATAAAACTCGAAAATTAAGTGAAACTTAATTGTTATGGGAATCCTGGGTCAAAATTTCTGCATTTAATTTATTGACAGATTTTCCTGAGAGATACTAAAGTAACTAAATCCTCCTAATTCAAAACCACTTACTTTTGCAATAAATAAAGTTGTTTATTAATGTTTGTGTATTTTAAAGACTGTTGAATGAAGTTTATCAAACTCTTATTAATATTAATGTTTATTAATTCATTTAATTCATAAATTTTGGTATCTCTACAGCATTCCCCCTATCCTTTCGGATTTTCTTCTGAATGCACGTGTGTCCCATGCAGAAATACTAATAAGATTTGATGCAGCAGATTCCTATCATTCCTATCTCCTGATGGCCTTCAATACATCAATCACTTCGCCCGTCGTCAGCCGCGCTAACGAGCGTCGCTGTTCCTTTTTAATAGGATAATTGGAAAAGGAGCCAAAAATAAACAACAAATCTTGATAAATGTGATGAGAGAGTATTCAAAAATATTTTATTTGCGGAATTTAGTAAGATTAGAAGTTCTGTTATGAATCGTTTTCTAATTAAGAAAAGGTGACACATATCCATTCACCAGAAATGTATTGTTTTAGACATACTTTTTGCTTGTTAAAAATAATAATTTGATTAATTAATGATGGAAGATATTTATTAAATGAACCTAAGAATAAGTTTGTAACAACATCATTTGACACTAAACTAAAATTTATGGTGAATAACTGCTCAATGCACTCTAAGAAATAACACTTTCATTTTTGACGATTCATTAATCCTCAAGCCTCATTTCGTTAATTTTGAGGATTATTTCGTCAAACTATCACGTGAGTTTTGCATAAACACGAATCCTCACTTTAGTGATCTTGATTTGACGATTCTGTATCTTGATTTTGAGGAAACTGAATCTCATTACTGTACTCAAATGCTCAAAAATGACGAAATATTTCTTTAGATTAGATGAAATTCGTATCCTCATAAAAATGACGAATCGAATTTCCTCACTTTGATTAAAGAAAAACTCGGAGCATTTGCCAGTAAACGGATCGTCAAAATTAAGGAAAATTTCGTCGTTTTTGAGTATTCATTTCTGAGTGTGTAGTTAAATAGAAGGGTTTTGAACCGTCGCAATAGCAGCTAACTCATTAGTGATACCCTCTCCCCCCCACACACGAGCGTCTTCTTTTCTGATCAAAAAAAGGAGAACAATTCATTAAAAAAAACATGTGTTCTTTCCATAACAGAAATAAATCAAAATAAATTGCGATTTGTGCTTAGGCATAGGATGTGTGTGTGTCCAGTAGGTACAAAATATTTGACTTCACACTTTCTTCCCAGGCGAGACCGGCCTCTGAGGGATGTGCGGTATTGCGTTGATTTTGTACATAATCTTAACTCGTTACTCAATGAAGAAACACCACGGCATTTTTTTTTCCACAAATGGGGCTGCAACATTGGCGGTCAAGCCTTTGCAGACTCGGCATATTCCCCAGAACTGAGAGCCCTTTTTTCGTGGCACCATCTAGGCGACTCTCGTTACCAATTTTTGACGCCCAGATTCAATGAATCTCAGCTCTTGGTGGATGTTAAAGTATGCCGAGATTTAATTTTGCCGAGAGAGCCCAAGCCAAATGGGTCCTCCAGGGATCTTTTACATGCCACGTAATCATATGCCATGCGTGCCCAAGATTTTCCCATCCAGAAAATCTGACGACTCAGCCGGTGCTCGAACCTGCGATCTTGGCCTTACGAGGCGAACACGTTTAACCTCTCTGCCACTGAGCCGCTACCACGGCAATTTTTCATCTAGCAAAATGCACTTTAGATATTATAGAGCGGGACTAAGCTTCCAATAGATAGGCTCAGGCAAGACAAATTTAAATTGATTATAAAATAAGCTATTTTTTTAAAACTTTGTTAAAATACAGTACTTAAAATATTTGGAAAATGTTAATTTTGTTCTTGGTTATTTTACACTACACTATCTGTGAGTTGCTACAGGTTTTATCGAGCAAATATCGAACAAAAATATGATTATATGAACAATTTAAGGATTGCTTGGGGTGAATTGGATAATGTGTGTATAGCATGATTACTAAGAAACAAAGATTTGAAAGGTAGAATGAAAAGTGATGATTACCTAATTTTACTAAAATAACTATAAATAAAAATATATTATTTTTTTTTAAATATTTCCAATTGCGGAAAAAATAATCCTTAGAAACTAGAGTAACACACATAAATGTTTTTTTTTTAAATTTAAAGCACTTTTTTTTGCTAGGTTAATATATATATAACTCACTCCCTTACACTCATTCGCTCAGATTCATAGTGAGCCAAAGAGATTTTTAAATATTTCTCCGACTTATCGCTTTTTGTACAAAATTTTCATACATTTCAATCCAAAATATAATACTTTTGCCTCCCTTTCCCCAGTAAAAGAAAAACAAACCTTCTGTTCTTCAGCATAGTATTTGAAAAAAAAAAGAGAGAAGCGCTTATATTATAACAAAAAAAAAAACTTTTTTTTTATTACGACTAAAAAAATAAGAAGTGAGGGGGCGAAATATATAGTTCACTCCCTCACCTTTATAAATCTGAGGGAGCGGAAGTACAAAAAACCCGTCTGCTAAGTACCCTGGTGCAGTGACGGTAGTCGAGGGAATTTTTTTAAAAAAAAATCAATAATATACGTATAACAGAAACAAACAGTACGCAAATACTCTCCTCTTGCATCACCAAAACACGTGTAATTTCCTATGCACTGAGTTTTCTATTTTTGAATTTACTCCAACTGATGTATATTTAACATTACGACTCTATACGAGTTCCGGTATCAACCGGAAAAACGTGCATCCCCACCCCTCCCTTCTCTTTCCGGCTCGAGGAACACACCCACCTCGACGCATGCGCACTCGGCTCGTTTCATTCGCAGCCACCAAGATGATTGCAATATCGCAAATTTGGCAACTTTTAAAAAGTTCACATTTTAAAATATTCCCTGGATGGTTTGAAAGATTTGATAGGATAGTTTGAATTATCGCCGCACTAGGGCTACACGAGGGCTATTGGCAACGGGCGTCGTATTTTAGAACTCCACAGTCAAGAGTCAAGTGTCAAGTGACGAACCGACACCTGAGTAGGCACCCAACGCAACTCGGCAGTATGAGTGGTATCTCTTTGTCAAGTCAGTCGGACTTCCCTAGTGACGTCAGATTTTGAGTGCCTGAACCTTTCTTTGAATCTCAAGGCCAGATTTTTTTTAAAGTTCAGGAGAAATCATTTTTTCCGAAAATTTAAATTTATATGTTTTTAATAATGTGCTCTCGTGATTTCTTCAGCAATTTCATAAAAATGCAACTAGTTTTCCCTTTTCAAATGTGGGACTATTCAGGGAATAGTTGGCCAGAATCAGTGACGCGTTTGTGGATGTAGGGGCCATAGGCAGCTTCCGAATTTGGAGCCACTCGCCCGCCTCAAACAGAAATTAGAATTTAAAAAAAAATCTTAATATACTTGTACAAATAAAAAAGCATGATGCAGGATGAACCAGTTTGTAAATTGGGATTCTCCCCTCCCCTTTTTTAGAGTATGAAATGCTAGTGGCGCAATCGAGGCTGAAAAAAAAAGAACCCTTCCATGGTCTTGGCTAAATATTACAAGAGACAAGAATTTCACTTATACTTTAATGCCCTTACATTTACATACTTATTTTCCATTTGCAAGTTTTTGTTTCTGCATTTTCTTTCTGCAAATTCGTATCTCATTCTTCACGTTTTCATCGAAAAATACAGTGCGTTTTTTCTTACGACTTTGTTGATCACGGTAAATAGTTCTAGTTGAATAGGAGACACGAAAAAGCGACAATTCAGCGGTCAATTATTATTTTTGTATGCAAACAGTTGTAAGGCTGGGTAATTGTTATTAATTTTGAAATTTTGGGGCCCTCGCAATCTTGGGGCCACAGGCGGCCGCCTCTAACGCCTATTGGTAAACGCGTCACTGGCCAGAATCATTTCTATTGTTCTATTTCTGTTTGTACATTCACATAATTTCTAAACATCGACCTTTTATTTTTCAACTAACAATATTCAGTTTACGACCTACCACTTCATAATATATAAATGGACAGTAAATTATCGAATAAAGTAATGCTTTAAAATATAATTTATAAATTAACATTAATTTATTAAGTTAACAATGTTAATGTTTTTTATTCCACTTGATCGAGATGAAGTCTAGACTCTAGACCAAGTCCAAAAGACCGTAATAAATAAACAATACTTCCAAAAATGCTTAAACTATAAATGCACAACACTTTACAAACATTTAATTTATAAATTTGCAATTTTTAATTTATGTTTTTTTTTAGTATATATTAACAGCATTAAAACAATATTCAAATTATATTTAAAAAAATTTCAAACGATATGTAACATATGAAATTATGGTTAAATACGATTTCTTACGTACCATTATTTTAAAAAACTAAATTTTATTTCATGATGAAAATATTTCATCACTAATTAATTTATAAATGAACAATATTTAATCAACTCTAAATTTAAATGAACAAAAAAAATCTTAAAAGCACATGGGGCATTTAATTCAAGTAAACCTATTTATCAGTCGGAATTTAAAATTTTATTTTTCTCTGAGGGTCGGATGATTAAAAAAACACATAATCAAATCATAATGTGACCTAAGACAATTATAAAATATGTTTTACCATTGGGCTTCATCTAATCTAGCCACTATAACTTTTGAATATCTATTGTAAACTCAATAATTATTTGGCGCCGTTCCATCACTTGGCGCGATTCACTCCGTTTTTCCACGCCTCCAGTGCAGCAACCCTACTTCTCCCACCACGCGGCCGAAAAAGCCGGCATTTTCCGTTCCACGCGCCGCGTTTCTCTTTCATTTTCCCCGTGCCAGCATCTGCGCAATACACCTCGGTTGATCGGTCGCACGGTTGATCGAATCTACCGCATCATCCGACTACGACATTATTTACTTCTAAGAATATTGCTCTGAAGAAAGAGAAGAGCTCTCTCGAAAAGAAACTTGTTGTGTGGGAAAAAATCCCATATGTGAATCCGTCTGTTGGAAATTATAAATTTTATTTTCTCGTTGTATGTTCATCTTCTAAAGGATATTCAACAATTTGCTCATTTTATATATGATATCACTGTTTGCTCAACTTGGACATATTCAGCACTTTTTTTTTTAATTTGTTCACATTTTGAAGTGCTTATTAAAAAAACTCTAGAGTGATCTCTTTGGAATTCTTTTACGACCGAAGAATATTCTCAATAAAATATACTTACATATCAACTGTTCCGTTGATGAAAAAAAAACCATAGACTAGAAGTGTCTTAAGAGAAAAATCTAGATCAGACAATCTTCCGTGACGAACTTATATCCGACCCATTCGCACCTCGAAGAAGACAATGCCATCCGAGGAGAAGGGCGACTACCGCAACGTGCCGCTGAGCGACGTGGCTGGCGACCCGGCACCCGACAAGGAGAGCGACGCCATCTGCCTCAAGCCCAAGATGGGCCTGCTCAACGGGGTGACGGTCATCGTGGGCAGCATCATCGGGTCCGGGATATTCGTGTCCCCTAAAGGGGTGCTCCTGGGTAAGATATAGTCATGTTTATTGATCATCACGCTGTAAGAAATTGTACATGTTTATCATGTGAGCAGGGCCCGACTTACAACTTTAGGGGCCCAGGGCACAAGCAAATTTGGGGGTCCCAAAACATATCTCTATAAAATATTTGAATGTATTTCTCCATCTTACAGTATTTACCAAAACAAATAGCCGAAGTAATTGGAAAGAATGGAAAGCATGTTTAATTCCTCTAAAATAACTATTCTTTTAATTGATTAATTCAGGGTTTAAACACAATTTCATAGTAAGCTTTTGTTCATGATATTTGTTTACTTCAGATTTAAAAGTTTGGGGTGGTTGTATTGAGCATAAATGTTCATGAAGAAAATTTGGGGACCCCATTAAAGTAGGGGGCTCTGGGCACGTGCCCCGTTTGCCGTGCCGGAAATCAGGAATCAGGCCCTGCATGTGAGTCCAGTTCACTTTTTGGTATCAAGTAAACGTTGGAGTAAGATGATTCTTTATTCGAAGTATTGCATGATCCAGTCTCGCATTAGGATTAGGACAAATTTTGTCCTGATGAGGATATAACCAAATTTACGAAATAGCCCAAGTATCGCTACAGAAGTTTCACACTAATATGTGTAGTGTTATACTCAGGGCCTGATATACCATAATGTCAATTGACCTGGCCTAAGGGCAACCAAATTTTGGTTTCTATGATGAAAATTTCGTAGACCCCCCTCCCCCCCCAAAAAATAAATGTTAGTAACTTTTAACTATTTAATTTATGGGACCCCGCTTGGTTTTAGCTTGACTTTGACTCAAACATTGACTTAATAGATTGGTTTGACAAACGTCCAAATCCGACCAAAATTTTTTATGCCGATGGTCAGAGTTTTCCTAGACCATGCCTGGTCATACTCTGGTAATGAGTAATATTCCACCATAAAATTGGAAGCAGCAATGCTACCACACATCTATGGAGATGTGCTTACACCATTTGTTTGACATGGACTAATATCTTTATTATCTTTAGTATGGTGAAAGTTCATTCCTTTTTTGGTGCTAAAAACTTACACCTCAATGCTTTAAGCATCACATGATGTCATCGGGTTTTTAGAGTTGCTTTATACCCTTCAAGTATTCAGCAAGCTCATGCCATCAAATATTTCATAATTTCTAGTATATGAAGTATGCGACGGAGTGGAGAGAAAGACATGTTGCATATGTCATTTAGTATAAGTATTCATCATCCACCGCTTTCGAATGCTTTAAATATCTCATGTATGAGTGCATAAAGTATTTGACGTAGAATTCTTCACAAATTTTTTTTGCTCTTTTACCGAATGAAAAATGAAATAGTTGTAGAAATATGTTTAAATTGGTAGCAATGACAAAAAGGATTATGCTCCGTCACTTTGCCATCGTCATTATTAAGATAAAATACGTCACATAATGAAAACTAGAATTTTCGAGTAAAATTTATTTCGTAATAAGAAAGTTTGTACGAAGGAATATCTGAAAATAACTTTTGAAATAGCGTGTACTTTAAAGAACCAGTGAAAAAGAACATTATGTTTTTTCTTTTTGATATTTTTTTCCGCTGCACGGTTGCTTTTTTTTAAAGGATTAATCCTTTTGCATACTATGTATATTTCGAAAAACTGAGAGCCATTCTTTTGTGGCGTCATCTAGATGACTCTTGCTAACCATTTTGACGCTCTGATTACAATGAATCTGAGGAGCTCTCTGTGGATGTTAAAGTATGTCGAGATTTAAATTTGCCTAGAGAACCCTAGCCAAATGGGCCAACCATAGCCAACTCAAGGGATCTTTTCAGTGCAACATAATCATACGATATACATGGCTACAATTTCCCATCCTAAATATCTGTCGATTCTTCCGGGGCTCGAACCCGAATCCTGTCTTTTGAGTTGGGCACGCAATTACCTCACAGCCACTGAGCCGACATTTTTGAGGACATACTCGTATTATCTAAAAAAAAAAGAAGTTAGAAATGGACTCGTCTTGTCTTTTAGTTTGGTTCAACCTTCGAATATAACTATCAACCTTTCAAATTACCATAAGCCGGCACAATGCGGCCTTCTGAGCATAAAGCCCTGGTTTTGTATGGACTGCAAATGCACGTCAAGAGAGAGAGAGAGAGAGGTCGACGATTTTCAAACATTTAACCATGAGGCTCATTAAATCCATTGAATCCTTTTTTAAGTGCTTCAATAATTCATATTTCAATCCTTTTGCATCCAATACACAAAAGCTCATCGGGCCCTAAAAACAAGCTTTATTCTAGTTTGGTGCTCCAAACTAATAAAATAATCCATTATTATGATTTTTAAAAACATAATTCCAACAATTAACCAGAATTTTTCATTTACCCCTGATCAGCTCCGGCATCTTCCCGATAATCGTTTTTTTTTATGTGCTTTAACTATAGATTTCAGATTTCATATTTCAATCCGTTTGCATCCAATGTATAAAAGCCCATCGATTCTCCAAACCAAGCTCTACTTTATCTTAATATTCAAACCCAATAAAATAATCCATTATTTTTACTCAAAATTCCAACAATTAACCGTACTGTTCCATTCTGTTCAATATAGGCACCGGCAGCGTGGGCCTGAGCCTGGTGGTGTGGATCAGCTCGGGCATCTTCTCGATGATCGGCGCCTTCTGCTACGCCGAGCTGGGCTGCGCCATCACGAAGAGCGGCGCCGACTACGCCTACATCATGGAGTCGTTCGGGCCGTTCGTGGCCTTCATCCGGCTGTGGGTGGAGTGCATGATCGTGCGGCCGTGCTCGCAGGCCGTGGTCGCGCTCACCTTCTCCTTCTACGTGCTCCGGCCCATCTTCCCGGACTGCGAGCCGCCCGACGCGTCAGTCCGCTTCCTCGCCGTCCTCTGCATTCGTGAGTATACTCTTCACACTGTCCTACACTCTCATACTGGGTTTACATGCTTCGAGCGCTGTTTCCAGCGTGAGCGTAAGCACTTTGACCTTCATCGATTCGACCTAAGGTTGGCTGGCGAGAAATTGGCGAGTGAGATTGTATAGCGCGGCGATTTGATGATGTGACTAAATTGAATTCACGATGTAGGATCAATTAAAAAAGAGAGAAACGGCCAAGATAGTTGCCATTTACCTTATGGTAACCATTTCCTTTGATCTCGGGTAGAAAACCGAAAAAAGATGGGTTGGTGGCCTTGAGAGCCAACTTCAGCGGATGTTCGAATAAATACGAATAAAGCGGTTACCTTTAGATAATCAAGGCCATGCTGAAATGGCTGCTCGAAGCAATCGCTCGAAGCATGTAACCCCGGCGTCAGAAATAACACTTTCATTTTTGACGATTCATGAAACCTCAAGCCTCATTTCCTTAATTTTGACACCGCAGTTACATGCTTCGAGTGTATGATTCGAGCAGCCATTTAAGCGTGACCTTGATTTTCTCAAGGTAACAATTCAACAAGCCGATACTCTAAGCTTCCGCTGGAACTGGCGCTCAAGGTAACGAATCCAAACGAGATGGGTTCGCTACCTTGAGCGCCAGTTTCAGCGGAAGCTTAGAGTAGCTGCTTGTTAAATTGTTACCTTGAGAAAATCAAGGTCACGCTCAAATGGCTGCTCGAATCATACGCTCGAAGCATGTAACTGCGGTGTGAGGATTGTTTCGACTAACTATCACGTGGCTTTTGAGTAAACGCGAATCGTCACTTTTAAGATCGTGATTTGACGATTCTGTATCTTGATTTTGAGGAAACTTCTCATTGTTGTACTCACATGCTCAAAAATGACGAAATATTTATTTAGATTAGACGACATTCAAATCCTCATAAAAAGGACGATTCAAAGTTCCTCACTTTGAGGAAACGAAAACTCGGAGCATTTGCCGGAACGTCAAAATTAAGGAAAATTTCGTCGTTTTGGAGCATTCATTTTTTTAGAGTGTAGGGTAGACTGACCAGTGAGTGAACAGGCCCCAGTGAATGGACATTTGGTAAATATAATTAAAAAATAATTATTGAAAATCATTCCACAGGATGGATTGGCAACACTGACTTCCTACCATGTAGTAGGAAGCTATCTGACATATGGTTGGTTGTCCTGGTCATTATATTCTGGTGTTTATTTACTGGCGAACGCAGTGCCTTAAAACGTTCATTCACTGGTTAGTCTACCCTACTTCTATATTAACCCTTTCACTCCTAAAATGGCCCAGGCGGGTGTACAACTAAGGATTCGATAATGGCATTCTTATCACATATTACATGGAAACAAATATTCTGCGTGGTGGAAGTGTTGTAAAAACAATGGGTGCGTGTAACACTATACGACTTTCACAATTACCGGTCAATATATCTATACACATATATTTAAGGTAATTACATAATACCTTTCAAAGAAATTTCAATAACCTAAGAAGTTCTAGGGCATATTCTATTTGCGCACGCGCAACTTTTTTGAAATGTAAATGTGGAATGAAAAAACTACAGAGATGGATATTTTTTAGTGTACACTAAAATGTTTGATTCCTATTCATCGACTCTCTCGGCGTTTTTTTTAGTCAACCTTTCTATTTTTAATTTGAAAGAATTGATAAAATGAAAAAGTAGATACTGATATGCTGGCGATATCCGTCTGTTTGTCCGTCCGTTGTCTGTCCGTATTTCCCTTCCAAAATCGGTTCATTCCTTCGTATCTTAAACATTCTTTTTTGTTAGATAGGTCTGAACTCAAGAGACCCAACTTTTATACTTTTTGTCCGTCTGTCTTTGCGTCCGGATGGCCCTTTCTCTCTCCCCTCCCCCAAGTTATTTAAGTAATAGGAAAGTAAGCTACATATTTTAGTTCTTTTGGAATTTCTTGTTTTTTGTTTGCTTCTGACCAAACGAGACGTAGCTCGCCGGCAGGCGGATAGGGTATCAAAGACGGTCATAATGAGTGATCTAGTTTATTGAAAATACTTTTTCTTAGTAACTCTTCTGGGGGATAAGCAAACCTTTCTAAGTAGGGTCTTCTTATAGCCCGTCTTCAAACTGGTCAGACAAGTATTTTGTATTTTTGATAAATTTTCATCGACGGTTCTCATTTCAAACATAATTACTCAGGCTAAATTGTCTTTAAAATTCAATTTATTTTTTTATTTTGCGGTTTAGAATGTTCTATTATTTGTTTCGCTCTAGTTGTTCACCGGTGACACTTTTTTAAGCATTTTGTCTTGAATTTTTTTTTGTTGAGGAAGATGCATTCAACTGTATATAGATCACTGAACTGTAATTTAATGGGAAAATGTTTGAGACTGTTAGCTCTATATCGCTACTGTTTTAGAATGCGTCTTTTGCCTGGTTTGTTTTTAGAACCGGTTGCCTATGTTTTTTTTTTAATTTTGATTTTCTAACGTGTTTAAAGAACTGGTCCAGACTAAACCAGCCGCAGTAATGCTTTTCTTTCAGTGCATGTTTCCAATTTGAGAATTTATTCATAGATCTCGTCTGAGATTCAATTTAAACAGAATCTAACTTCTTTCGTACCAGACATTTTTCCTAATATTAACCCAATATACTTATTTTAATTGGATGTTTTACAGCAACATCACTAACATTGAAAGTTTTATTATCAAAATATGCCTGAAAAATTGCAAAATGAAATAATTACCCAATGCCTAAGCAGGTATAAAGGAAAAAACAATTCAGAAAAGTTTACACAGCAGTAGACAGAGAAAAAATGCATCGTGCTTAATAGGAAGTCGCTCTCCATAGAAGTCGCCTGTTCAAATCTATCTGTGTTTGCTGGTCTACCAATATATTCGTTGAGATCGTTTTGATCCATAAAAGTTATTCAGTAATGCTTCATGATGTTACTTGTGGAAATGGTAAGCAGATGTGTATTGAGTTTTATACGAAGTAAATGGCGACGTCCCCCAAAAAGGTCGTTAACGATCATGAACAGCGATTTTGGACAGTATTCAGTCAGTTATTTTTTTGATAAATTATTGATTTTATAAATTAAGTATTTGTTTGGGGGTCTAAATGTTTATGAAGAGAAAAAAAATTATCTTGTTTGTTGTAAATGTACTTAGCTGCACTTTCCAAAAAAATAAATAAATCAGGAACGTTACGGGTACATTTTGTTCAGCTGGACCTTTAATAAAGGAAGTCGTTGCTTCGACGTGATGCGATTCAAAACTTGAGGCAGGTGGTTTGCAAAGTATGTCCTATTAAAGGAATTTTTACACCCACCATAAAAAAAATTGACTGTATTCCAACGCTCACGATCATTTTACGATGTATTTGTGCTATTTGGCCCAGTTTTCCAACTGTTCCCAGCACGTCTTCGAATAAATACACATTCTCCAATAATCAATCCATGTATACGCAGTGGTGAAAGTGCGAAAAAAATAAGTGGGGGGATGTCTTCAATTCAAATGCCATGCCCCATCCCCCCCCCCCTCTATGGATTATGGATTTGAAAGATATAAGAAGTGGGGGGATGGATAGCCTTTTTCTTGAAAAGTGGGGTGACGCGTCACCCCGTGTCTACCCCCACTTTCAGCACTGTGTATACGGGAATTGTCACGATGAATGTGTCGTGGTTCAAAGTCCTGACGCCGAGTACGATGTCGCTATTAAGTAGAGTTGGGTGCTCGCACAGGTGTTAGCCTCTTCATTTGACTGCATATTAAAAATTTGAAGCTTACGACCAATATGGTGCGTGGCAAATGGACAAATTTAAAGGCTATGCCTACAATGGTGTCACAGTTACGTGAACCTTTGTCTCTAACCCTCCCTAATAAGGCCCTCAGCAGCTATAATTCGTTTAAACTTCATACACTCCTTGCCAACGTAAGTTTGGTAAATAGAAATATGCTATGGAGAAGATCCTTCCGCGGATGTAAAGAGTTCCATAAATAATTTCCGAATCCATCCATAAAATATGTTTATAACATTAATTTCGTCCAAAGTCTAAAAGATCTGAATATTATTTTAGAAAATTTGGCAATTTTATCGGAACGAAAAGTGGCCCCACCTCTTGTAACTTTAGTGCGACATCAAATCAACACAGCAATGGGGGTTGTCTCACGTCGTGGATGTCAACAGCTTCAACGATTTGTTTCCATTTGTTGTCTGGAATAAATTATGTTTTTAGAATTCCAAAACAAGTTTTCTAAGATTACTTAAGTTATTATTTTTAATGGCAACTTCTTGCTGTGCTGTTGGTTGTTTAAAACATTAATTAAAGAGAGCTTGTATGGAAATGAAAGTTTCTTTTCATCTATATCGTTACCAAATCGTTGAAGCTGTGACCACGACATGAGACAACCCCCATTGCTGTGTTGATTTAGACTTTTAGAGAGTGAAGCGAAAGCAACCAATGAAATTGCAGTACAGAAAAAAAATGAAAAGAGCGGTACATCATCTGAAACATTCCGATTTCTCCTCGAAGATGAATCTTTAGCCAGAATATTATTTTCTTTTAAATAAAATCCGAACAACAAATAACAACAGACAGAGAAGGAAAGAAAGATTTCAAATTCGAAAAAGTGTCTCTCGATAGAACAATGCGTGAGAGGAATGACACAAGTGATGATTCAGCGTGAATTCCGCCCGTGAATCTGAACCACTGAACTTGAACCGAAGGATTTATTTCCTTATGGCACGCGTCCACAGATGTGGTCAACAGAAGTTGGATGATTAGAAACCTTTATAAAAAGTCATTTTAACTTCATTTTTTGTACTGAAACGAGTTGATTATATTTGGTTACAGATCTTTTTTTTAGAATTATTCTTTATTATTTTATATTATGATTATTCAAAATTAAAAATATTCTTTCTTATAATAATTCAAAATTAAAATTATTCTTTATTATAATTATTCTTTAGTATAATTTTATTTTAATTATTCTTTTATTTTAATTATTAATTATTCGTTTTTTTTTGAGTTTTTAATTAAATAGAGTTGGCACAGTTTAAAACCATATTAAAAACTCAATCAAAAATGAACAGGTAATGATGTTGGTTCAGCTTTTTTTTCCGAGCAGTTTAGAAATTTAATATGGTTAACTATTAAAAATTTAGAACAATTTTATTTATTAATTTCTCGTTCTTTTTTAAGACAAGAGCGACCAAAGAATTCAACTTGGCCTTTTAAAAATGCCCTTCGCTCTCCAACGAACGCATCTATCCAGCCGGTTTTATTTTCTCACCAAAAAGTTCCATGTCCTTTTGCTGCTTCAACAAGAAAAAAAGTGGTCTAGAAAATAATAATAACACTAATAACAATCCAACAACGGGGCGAAATTATAACGAGTGATATCATATGGTGGGAGGCAGAAATGATATTGGCAAGAGAACAGGTTTCTCTGTTTTTTTCTTGAAAATGACATTAAGTGGGAATGGGTGCGTTGGACCGGGGGTCTCCAAAGCAAAGTGCATCAGTGTTAATCCTATGGAGAAAACATATTTTCTATGCCACATTTCTGCGGCTGTATTGAATATTTTGATAAGCGGATTTTTATGTGATAAATGTAGGTGACTTATAGGTCCCGACGTTCTCACTTTTTGAAATCGGTTGGAATATATTAAAAAAAAAATAAAAAAAATAATTTTACACAAAATATTCGAAGCAATTTCAAAAAGTGGGAAGATTGAGACCTGTTAGTTATCTACACTTAATATTTAAAAAAAAAAATGTTTGTAAAAATACTCAATACAGCCGGATAAATGTGGCAGAGAAAATAGTCCCCCCCCAATTGGATTAATACTGAGACACTTGAGTTTGGAGACCCGCGGTCCCCCTTAGCGTCTTCTCCCTCTATGCAAGGTGTTGGCTGTGATTATGTGCTGGTGAGCCAGGGCGGCAATTATTACAGTCCATTTGTGATCACTGCAGTGATTATGGGCTCATAGTGACCTATAAAAGAAGATAGAGATTTTTTTTTGGAAAGGTGTGGTGGAATAAAAAACTCTTAAGGGGATACTTTGCCCAATAATACAATAATGTTAATTTCGTTTTTGAGCTTATATTTCGTAAAGGTCATTTCTTTTAAACATTGATGTAAAGTTTCATTTTTGTTTAAGAAAAATAATAATATACGTTTGTTAGTTCTTAATTTTTAAAATGAGGAATGAATTTTTTTTACTCTTTTTTATTATTTCATGTGATATTTAAATCCCAAAGGCATTTGGAGTAAGTTCAAGCCTTAATATTTGCTTCTTAAATCAAACTTGGGAATCGTTTCCTCGTAAAGTGAAGACTTTTCTAAAATCATAAAATTATGTTTTAAACAGTTAATTATGTTACATACACATTTTTTCAACCCTTTCCGAACATATACCTTTTCGTACATAAAAATGTAGGCTTCAGCTATTATTTCCATAAAGTCAGTTTCCAATGCTTTTATGGAGTAACTTTGCAAAGAGTTACACCAAAATGTTACATTGCAGAATGGTTTTGTATTTTGCATTTGTATTTTAAGGAATTGAATGTTATTATTTTATACACGTTTATTAAGACTTCTAAATGATTTTTTAGATGTAATATCGATGGTTATGTAATGACAAAAAAAAAGAGAAATCTTCGCAAAAAATCGCATCTTCATTGTCTTGAGCTGCTTAAGACTAGGCCTTCAATTGTTTTTCCTTCGCTTTTTTCCCCCGAACCACAGTATCATTTTACATATTTGCGGCATTCATTAGAATTCATTTATTCTATCTGCTGTCACTTCAAAAGTTTAGACTCTCTTCTCGTGATCTGTTATTTTCTAATCCGCCAATTGATGGTCGGTCTCATGTTTTGTATTTTGGCGCTTCCTTTTGTCTTTGTGTAACCCATTATTATCCTGCGCGGAATAGATCTCAAGCAGAACTGCGACGCCGCCTTTTGGAAAATAAAGCAGTCTAAAAAAAGTCGTCTGTTTATTGTGAATGAGTTTGAATAAGGACTTGCTGTTTTGTAGAAAAAACTATTTTTATACAAAAAAAGTTTTTCCCAGGCAGCACACACTTATGTGGGGTATGGGCCCATTTGGGTAATGTGAGCAAAACCCATATGCGACCAAGAATAAAACGACTTCCTTCACTTTTGGTCCAACTACATGTGTCCATCTGGGCTATCCCACGTATTTGCAATGATGGTCCATTTTCAATGATTTACTTTTAACTTTCTCTAAAGAAATATTGGAAATAAGCAAAGGTTAATTTTTTTTGTTAAAAAATAATATAAAATATGAGCTGTAAAACAGAATTTTACAATTATAATTACTTTATTCGAATAATAACTAACACTTGTGTCCTAGATGACTGCTTTCGATATGGTATGGTATGGTACATATATATTCCAGCTTGTGTGCTTGTTCAGAGAACCGCTTATAAGCTTTCGTCAAGTGGGACAGACACAGAAGGAATATTAACAGTCACAAAGAAAGGAATAACACATGGACAAATAACAACATTAATTGACGGTTACAAACATCCATGCTTGACAGGGATTCGAACCAGACCCCAGCAGTTCCGAAGTCTAGCGTCCTAACGATTGAGCCACCGGGGCGGCCTGCTTTCGATAACCTGGGCTTTATATGGGTGACCATAATAATCTTCATGGTTTTCGCCCACTGTCGCATGTTGATCTAATTATTTTATAAGAATCTGATTCACATGAGCAGGGGATGGTAGAGTAGAAAGTAGTGGGGAAGATAAAATAGAAAACGATAAACAACTAAATTGTTTTCGTTTATCGGTGAAGATTAAAACAAACTATCATTTCTAAAATAAACATTAATTTATTAAAGTTGACGACAGATTTAGTGTCCGACTGACGATGGTGGGCAAAGTGTTATCCTTTGCCCACCGTGGATGCGATTAGAACTAGATATCGCCTGAAGTGTTGGCCGGAAGATTGAAGGAACCGAACTAAATATAGAGCGCAGAATTCGTCATATTGAGATATGTGATGTTATGAAATATGCATTCTTTAAATATTCCTTGACCTTTTAAACGTACTTCATTCACAAATAACACTTATTTAATATTTGACATTTTCTAGTAAGCAATTTTTGGAAAATAAACGATAAAAAAAATCCTCTAGTGTTTTGACGTAAAGGGATCAATTTTAGGTTTTTACATGTTCAAAGACAAAATTATTTACGTATCAAAACTTTGCATCAAATGCCAGCGTAAGCCTCTTCCTAGCATAAATTGAGAAATATGTGTGTAATTTTTCACAAAATGTACCAATTATTTTGAAGCCTGAAGGGGCTCTGGTCCGCCGGACAGCCGTCTTAATTATTGATTGGTGTATGATTATTGTTGTATTGACGTTCTTCTCTGCAGACCTTAAAAGAGTTGTACATATATCTCTTAGCTCGAGCGAAGAATTTTATCAAAGCGAAAAGGTACACTCTTAAAACAAAAGAGTGAAATCCACTCATATAAGGTAAGTGCATTTTCGACACTGAAAGTAGTGAAAATTTACTCAAACTGAGTTAAATTTACTCGTTTGTTTTATCATCAATAGATAAATTGTAAAATAGCATTCTAAAAATATCGTATCATCTTTATAATAATATTTGTTCTCAATATTCCAGAAAATTTCTCATAATTTATCTTTCAAATTCCTCTCGACAAAGTCCTTGTCGAATGTATCTCGTTTTGCAATATTACATTTTATTTTTGCTCTCTAATTTCCTAGTTTCCCAACAATCCCAAAAAATATCAAAAGGCAGAGCGATCTCTAATCCCATCTGTTTCAGGAAGAAGAGAATCTTCCCTCCGAACCTGACGCAACATCTCTCGCTCTTACGCGAGAGAGTTGCGTCATCACAACTTCGATCGTACTACTCCCCCCTCCCCTCTCCCCTACAATAGTACGCTACACCTGCATCAGTCTGTAGTAAAATATATGTTGGGGAATATGAGCTCTTTTTGAAACACTGCTGCTGTTTTCCTTGTTGTTTTAAATGTTTGGAAATCGAAGTTGCCGCGAGAGGTAGTGGAATTTTAATTTTGTTTTTGGGTTTGAAAATTTCGGCGTTTTGAGTCTCTAAGTTAAATAGTCGCAAAAAAATTAACATTCAAACTAAAACTTGGGGCGCTCTTAGGGGGAAAAGGCCGTCTGTGCCCATGGAGCAAAGTGACCGTCGTAACGCTAAGTTTGCAATAAGTTTCCGTAAACGAATAAGTTATGGAATATCTTACTTGAACTAATGAAACTGTTTCGTCCTCGCAATATCTCGATAAATACACAACAGTTGATTTTGATTTAAAAAATAACAATGTTGCTCAATTTAGTTAAACGCGTCAGGGCTTTGGAACACGGCTAATTTTACGTGCATCGATACAAATGTTGGAAGACGAATGAAATCTAAGAAAGAGAAAGTGTTTGCGGTTTAGGTTTGGTTCTCACAGCTGCTGAAACCGTTTTTCATAGTACTGTGCAATTAGTAAAAAATGCCCTAACCCCAACACCAAAGAAAGCTTTCTTCTTAAAGTCCTACTCAAATTACCCCTTCCCGCCATAGCCGACGCTCAAAATAGTGCAACTTTTTACTAAACAATATGTGGGCCGTGTAGAACAATTTGGAGCTGGAGGGAATAACCTTTTAATTTGGATGTTGCGGTGTGTGTGTGATTGCACCGTGAGTAGATAGGTAGGTTGGTACATGTATTTTCCAGCGTGTGTGCTTGATCAGAGACCCGCTTATAAACCTTCTTCAAGTGAGACAGACACAGATATAAATTTTTTACTGACACAGCGAGATAAAAGAAAGTATACCCAGGGCGAAGGCGGGAATCGAACCCGCATCCGGTATTGTGCGCAATCTGTTAGCGTGAAGGGTTGCGATCAAAACCACTGGGCCACCCGGGCTCCTGATTGCATTGTGCTATGAATGATCCCATCTTCTCTTGCGCATCTTTCGCCCCCAGCAGATGGAATAACTGTTGTAGTAGAGAGAGACAATCCACCCTACTTGGCTCGCTGCCAAGCTCAGTTCAACGATTTTCTCTCGACGCCGGCATTCGTTTTTTTTTATATAAATTAAAACGTGGCCACCACGTGGGTCCATTCGGCTATTCTCTAATGATACTGGCCCTTTTTTACGGAGTAGTTTATATTTTTACTGCAACTGTTTAAATCTGGTTAAAACGAACTTCTTCTGAGAAAACTGAAGGATTAAAATAATTATTTGAGCTGATGTAACTAGTTTCCTGTGCATGGATAGAATTGAATGAAAAAATAATAAGCATTATTCTTGATTGAAAATTTACAGCAATATATCTCTTACGCATTATTGTAAATCATCGATGCATTTTGTTTTGCGTTTTACCACTGTTGAGTTCGGGAGAGAGCAAGTTTTGTTGTTAGAAACGCATTTTATGGAAGTAATCGATGTAAAATATCGATTCCTTAGTCTTTATTGTACTAATAAATAATATTTATAGTACAAATCTTCTATACCTTTTTGAAACTATTGGTAAATTATTTTACATAAATTTATAAAACTGTAAGGTTTCAATTGTGTAATAATTTTCTTTCAAAGTACGCAAAAGTAATTTATTAACGTTAATTTAAAGGAATCATTATTTATTTCAGGCAATTATAAAAATTTTAATGTTAATTCAATAAATTAGCAAATATAATTTTTTTTAAAAACTAATTTTAAGTACTTATTTCAATAAATGTAACTTTATTAAATTGTGGCTAGATGGCTGGGGGTATTTGGGTATTTTTACAGGAGATTAGGGGTAAAAAAACCAAATTCTCAATTGGTAACACTTCTTATATTCTGACATTTGATATTCAAAAATAAACGAAATTGTCGAAGCGTTTCTTCTTATTATACCCAAGTGAAGGAAGCGAGCGCACAGAAGCACGTAAATGGAGAAGATGTGGAAGCAGGTGTGTTTATAACTATAGAAAAGGGGGGAGGGGGTAACAGGTGTTACGAAGTGAAGATCGGTTGGATCGAAAAAATTGCTGTGACGCGTCACTCTCTCTAGACTTCCGTTGCTTAAATGGGAAAGGGCTTCAAAATATTTAGAGATGAAATTGTTTCTAATGTATTGGGAAAAAATGATCGTGTTTTAAAGAATTAAAGTACTTGAAATTTTATTAATATACAATATAAATTGTACAGTATTTTATCATCTATAAAACATGGTTGAACTTGACTTACGTCTAGCGTATAACTTTTACACTTTAGAATAGTTATAGTAAATGGTTTTTATAGTAAAAACGTAGTTACATTTTAGATTTTTTTACTGAGATCATTGATTGTTTTTTTTAATACCTTCTTGCCATGGCTTGATTCCTTATCACATTTTTAGTTCGATATTCGGCTTGTCGAGAGATCTTAATGATTAAATTGGAGGTTCGTAATTTCGATAATCTCACTAATGAACCTAATATTGTTACTGAATTTTGGTTTATATATATGTTATGACATGATCCGATGTGTAACAAGCAGTGCCGGATTTCGGCCTAGGCCTACAAGGTCCGGGTCTAGGGGCCGAGGGAGGAAGGGGTCCTTCAAAAGATAAAATAGCCACAAAATCGCCTAAAAAATTGAAAAATAGGAACATACTGTATTATTTTCTGATGTTTATTTAAGTCCATTAAAATTATTTGTTCTGTACTAGTGTATTTAATTTGCTAAATTTCCAAAATAGCTTCGAGATAGTGGGGGCCCCCACATGTCAAGTGCCTAGGGGACCTGGGTCTTTATATCCGGTACTGGTAACAAGGGGTAATTCTGCCAAAATAGTTCCAGACACGACAATATCCTTTCGTAAATCTTCCAAAAACATTTTTTTAAACACAGGGATTAATAACGCTTCTTTTTTGGTGCGAAAGATATCTTAAGCGCTGCCTAGACGCAGCCCACCTTTCATTCCCCCCAGGTACATGGATGAGTGAAAGAGTTCTGCTGGTGTGTTTTGTTTTCTTCTCCAAAGAAGAAGCCCTTCAGGTTCACGGCCATATAAGGAGGGATTTTCAAAGTCAAGGCCAGCTTCAGCTAACATATCTGATTTGGGGCGAACCTTCTTTCTTTGCTTTCTCTAAGCTTTCCATCTTTGTAGGTGGGTTTCTTAAAGTTTTTTTTTTGTTTGAAAGATAGTTTGTTTGACTCATTACAATGATTTACATGGGAATTTGCCACTCAAAAAGAAGTTTTCTGTTTTCGTTTATCGAAATAAACTTAATGTAAGACAAATGAAGGCAGTAGGACTGGATAATTTATGCAAGACCAATTAAGTGACACGAAAAAACGTTTTATTTGATAAGAAATGCTTTAATGGTATTACAAATGGGTGGCTAATGGTTAAAAAAGATTTCATGTGTCTTTAAAGATCGTCCTCCTCTTTTTAATCCAATACAAAGAAAAAGAATAAATGATATTTTTTCAGACCTGTCTTCTAATTGAGTGTCTTAAAATTGCGTTTAATATTATGTGATAATCAAGCATAGAAGTTATTATTTTTGTTTCGTGGTTATTTAATAATAGCTTGTACCTTTTGTTTTATTCTCATTCTTATAGTGAAAAAATATTGTATATATGCTACTTAATGGATTTTACAATTATGTGCGTGATTCAATTTATATATGCGACAAACTATTATTGTCAAACTTTCATCATGACCCGATCCTATCAAGTTCTGAAAACTATTAATCATCTGATAAAAATTGAAGTAACACTCTCACATTCCTACGAAAGGAAACACTCACAGATAGTTTCTGAGTCGTCTTTGAGATGAATAGAGGCACAATCGTTCATTCATAATGAAAGTCAATCATTGAAAGCGTTTTGCAGAACAGAGCCAATGAGCGAAGCCTTTACATTCTTCACTTCTCAATGTTTTCAGTTTTTGAAAAATGCTGTTTTTTCCTTATAGTGTGGTTGCTGTATGTTGTATTCTTATTTCAATTATAATATATCTTCTTATATTGTAAAACGAAAATATAAGCTTTTTTTAAACCTAGAAGTAGAACTTTAATAATTCTTATGGGTTAATGTACAGGTCAGAACTCTCTTTGTAATATTTCCCCGTTTCCACGTAAACGCACACATTTTGTCGCACACTGCCGTAACCGTAAATGAACCTATCTAGTTGGAAATTTTCTTTAGAGTACATACAACTAATAAACAGCACTTTGTAAAGCATTCAATAAATTGTTAAAAAAGTCTTAAAAATTCTTTTACATGTTTAAAGAAAAATCTGAATGTTATTTTAAGATATATACTTTAAAACCAACAAGGTAAGACTTGAATAAAATATTAAAATATGAAAAAAAAAAGTACTCAAAATTGGTGTTGAAATGGATATAATGGGATTAGGTTTTTCTATATCTAGTTATTTTAAACCGACATTACTGCTGTTTTTAGGCCACAATGGTGAGGATAAAATTATAAACTTTGCATTGAAAGGTTTTAAGAAACACTAAGGACAAATTACCAAACTATTTTAATTTTTAAAAATAGTAGGGTCAGTTTATTGGTTAAATATAAGCCAGCAGATGGCAGCAGCAAATTTGATGTTCTTATACAATTCAATTTGTTTAAACTACTAGGGTTTCGCCGCTGTTAGCAAATCAGTGGATAGTCAACCAGTGGATTTATTTTAAGTTTGCTGTCTGTTATAGTTTTTTTTTGTTTCGTGTCTGTTATAGTTTTCTTTTGTACACTTATAACTTATAAATGTATAGAAAAGGTATAAAAATGTACAAACCAAGTGTTCAATCCATTAAAAAAATCGAATGATAATTGAACCTTTTTTAAAGAAATATTATTTTTCTTACGTTACACAACACTACACAGCACATACTATATAATATATACAATACACAAATATTTCTTCATATTTATTGTATCGAAATATTAGAACCATGCGAAGAGGGTATTTCAAAGATTGTTTATAGATATAAAAATAGTTTAATCGTCAAGGTGATATTATATGGAGAAATAAGCAGTATTGTACATTACTTTGGTAAAAAAAAAAATCTTTTTTGTATCTTGACCCGTCTTTTTGTTACAGCCCATCGGAGGTTGAAAAAAAAAAAAAAGCCCTCATACATTAGGTCTGTAGGACGCCGCTTCTGAAATGCATTGCTTAGGAATGTCACCGAAAGAGGGAGTAAGGTTCTACCATGGTCCCCTTCACCGAGGGCCTCTCCCGCATCTTTTGTATACATCATTGGAAGGAATTATCTCCTTTCAGAGATAGTTTATGGGTACACATTCCTCAGATATGGTTTTTTATATTCTCATTTCCTTTATTCATTTTTCTTAGTGGGACGATAGAGCTGTTTCACAAGGGATTATCAGTTAGTCCTTCGCATTTTTCTTAAAGACTTGTATGTTCTTGCGAAATTGGGATAAAACACATGGAGTTCCCACAAAACTTGCATTCTCCAAAGTGTAACTAAGATATAGGGCGAAACGATCATTAGCTACATTTCATTTAAAAGTATTTATGATCATAAGATGTTATTTTTTCAATATTTTAAACGGTATTAGACAAGCTGTTTGAAATATATAGATTACAAAAAGTATAATAGATAGGTTTTTTTAGGGAGCTTGTTCGCTTATTCATAGCACAAAAAGTGTATTTTTATGTCTTTTAAGTCATCAAGTCTATTTTTATGTCATCAAGTCACTCCTAAGTCATCGCAGCCATGAGATCCTGCACATTACAGTGGATACCAGCTCACGTAAATATCCTTGGAAACGAGAAAGCCGATGATCTTTCCAAAGAATCAAGAGCTTTTCAGCAATTATCGAACCTCACAACTCTATTAGACGCCAATAAAGTTGCCTACCGAAGACTTACCTATAATGATTTTAAATACTGAAATCGTCCCTGAAATCGTACAATAGCCTCGACAATAACCAAACTACGAACAGGACATTTGAAAGGATTAAAAATATCAGCCGAAGGACAGAAAATCTATACAACGCATTGCACGAACTGTTCTGATGTCCAGCTGTCTTCGTAGCATTTATTTGGCTGCCCAGCTTTTCAGGCCAGGCTTTTCGATATTTACTTTTTTGAAGACCCAGAGGATCAGAGAGGCCCAGAGGATCACTCTGAAAAGGCGGTTGAATTTGCTGAAGCTGTCTACGACTGCTTTGACCCAATATAACCCTGCACATTAACGGACACGACAAGAAGAAGAAGACCTCATCATTCACAAAAATTGATTGCTCATAAGCAAAAGGCAAAAGCTAATTTCAAAACATATATGTGAATGCATATTAGTTGGAAAAGTATATTTACTTAAAGAATGTATGTGTAGGATTTTGGATTTTGCTGGGGTTGTCTGGGAAGTTAACAAAAAACCATTTGCTAGTAATTCATGACAAATTGTCGCGAACTAACAACTTTATGTTGCCAAAAAATAGTTTTTTTCATTACAATGTATTTAATTATATATGTCACGGAAACTTTCTCATAAAGTTAGTCCACTTTTCTTCGTAAACAGGTGATTTATTCAAATGAGAATTGAAGAGTTTAGTGGAAGAACATGCTAAGTGACATTTCCGAAAATTTGAGATTTTTGTGTCAATGAATATGTTATTCCCTCCTTTAAACATAACAAGATTTCCCATTTTTATTAACTTTACGTTAAGTAAATTTACCTTTTGTAAGGGCCTTTTTTTTATCGTATTTAAGTGCAGTTGAAACAACTTTAAATCATGTCCTCGTCTTCACCTTTTTGTCACTTAGCACGTTCTGACACTACTATGATCTTCAATTGCGACCTTTCAATTCTGTCGGTTGTCCGAGTACAATAAACGAGCTGGAATTGTCAGCTGTCTTCCGGTATTCAATCTCTAAAGTGATTCCTCTAAGTGACTTTGGATATGTTAATGAGAAATTAAAGATTGTAACTTGGCACCGAAGGTCGGAAAGTCGGTGCCGG
This sequence comes from Hylyphantes graminicola, assembly GCA_023701765.1. Lineage (NCBI taxonomy): Eukaryota > Metazoa > Arthropoda > Arachnida > Araneae > Linyphiidae > Hylyphantes > Hylyphantes graminicola. The sequence goes on along the minus strand of CM043115.1, from coordinate 1,110,983 downwards.
ATTTATGGTTTCAAATTGAAAATAAATGCAAACCAGTTTCCTGATTATTATTCGCATATGCTTTTTCAATTACAATTATTCCATTATTTTTGCTTTCAATTTTTTTTATAGGAAATTGTTTAAGGTAATGAGAGTATTTGCGATGGGGTTGAAAATCTGAAATTGAGATTTTGTATTTTCTTCACTTTTTTAAAGGGGTGCAGATTTCGAATGATATATTTTTAAACAATGGTCTGCCTGTCAGACTTCATGATAACGTTTTCGAAGAAATTGCACTTTATTTGGTACTTTAATATATATATTTTAAAATTTTAAAGGTATTGCTGAAAAAAAAAGGCATTCTTGAAGAAATCTTCAACCGAATTTTAGCCCATTCAAATTCTATTTTTGAGTTATTGAGTAGTCAATTGAAAAGTCGTGTAGTGTTTCACGCCCCTAGCTTTTAGTTTTACCTTCTTATATTACTTCAACAGGCTTATTAAAATTTTGTATTATTTTTTGGTTCACATCAAGAATCAATTAATATTTTTTTTTATTTATATCGCTATTATCAATTGAATGAAACATTTTTTAGAAATCTTAGAAATTGTATTTTGTTAAAAAATTCCAAAAGGTCAACCATAAAGTTTTTTCATAGAATTTGAACTAATGTAAGTATATTTCGGCTAATCGATTCGAATAATAAATAAATAAAAAGTGAAATAATTTTTATGTCTTCCCTACACGAGGTGCAAAGGTTTATTCTTATTTAAACTTAATATTACCACTCATATATTTGAATATAACTGCAATAATTTATTACTTGCAAAAAAGCGAATAATTTTTAATGGAATATCACACTAAAAATATCCACATAAATTAAATCACAAGTAACTGCTGCGTAAAGTTCAAATGTTCTGTAACTAACATAAAACCGACCTTAAGTTTGCAGTATACAAATGTTCTACGAGAAAAAGGGTAAATAGTTCTCATTTTTGAGTGCGAGAATCGAATACAAAAAGATATTTCACATTCAATAAACAAATTTATTTGTTATTTCAAGACATAAATTTATTATTTTTATTGGTTTAGCTTCAATTAGAGTGTTATTTTAATTATTTTTCCCTTTGATTTTGACGTAACCGGGCGCACGAATATCAGGGTCGGAGGAGCAGCCAATAGGAGCAGTCGAAATTTCGGCGCCAGCAGCGTTGTTTACGCAGATTCCTCCGCCTGGTACATTTCTCTGCTGCAAACCTAAGCTCGGTTTTGGTATATTTGTTCATTTTGTAAAAAAAAAAGTTTGTTTTATTTATTGATGCATTCGGTCAAACAATATTATAGTTGCTACTAATTTGCGCGTGTGTTTTCCAGTGATCCTGACGTTCGTGAACTGCTGGGACGTGAAGTGGTCGATGAACGTGCAGAACGTGTTCACCTTCGGGAAGCTGTTCGCGCTCGCCATCATCATCATCACCGGGCTCGTTCAGCTCGGATACGGTAAGGGGGATCTGCATTGTTTTTGTCTAGATGATTTTTTTTAGCCTAATGCATACGGGATTTTATATGGTGTCTTCACTACACTGATGGAGAACTCTCTCCAGACCATATTTGGGACTGCCTCCTTTTAACCCTTTGACTCCTAAAAGGCCAAAAGTGGCCTAACAACTAAGGATTCTACAATGATTTTTCTGTCACATATTACGGGGAAACAAAAATCCTGCGTATCGAAAGTTATAGCCAAGATCTTTTATACTGAACTTTCCACCGACATCAATTCAAGACATCTTTTAGAGAAGGCGTCTCTGTGTTCATCAGTGTTTAAGCCTTGGTTTCCTCGGAGTCTGTCGCCAGAAAAATGCGACCGCTATTATACGTGGATGACGTCACCCTACTGGCCAACGCTTCATCGGAACGTTACGTTGACACGAATATGGAAACCTAGCGAACTCACTCAACTCAAATCTGCTGTTGTTTTGGTTTTCGTCTTTGCATGTCAAAAATGGAAAATTTAGGTTCTTCGTGATTTCTCACAAAATCAATTAGCATTTCTTCCTCGGAAAGCGTGAAACAACTCCTGCCTTCCGTCATTTCCTCAATTTTTTAATTTTTTGCAAGCACACCACGCAACAGACAACAGCAAAAAACGTTGTCATCATGATTTTTCCAACGCACTCAACAGCAACGCAATCTGGCTGTCGTTTGAGTTGTACGGCAACGCTCCCGAGGAAACCACTCTAGCGTAATCAATGTCAGTAGTTTGTATGACGTCATTCACCGCACTTGTCCGACCGCTTCAATCTGTTGATGGACTCCGAGGAAACCGAGGCTTTACTCGGCAAAGATTATTGATTTTGTCGGTCGGTTTTGATACTTTTTATCCTATTTGCTTCCTTAGCACTAACATTTCGAACAGGACCACAACAACACGTGCCATTTCGAAGGTACATTGCATCTAGCAGTAAACATCTGAACACACTAAAATTCAATATACATTATTTACTATGTTTCCTCCGATAATCCAACCAGCAGAGCAGTTTAAATGGGTGTCATGTGCGGAATCGTTGCTTAGGTTATTTTAATTCTTTATATAACGTACAGCACAAACTCGTCAGCTGACCGTCAGGTTTCCCAGCAATACACATAATTAAAAAAAAATATATAAATTTTATTATTTTTTTATTTAAAATAAGTGCGGATGATTCATTTATGATCATCAATTGCGGAAATACCATTTTAAACAATTTAAAGAATATAAGTTTTCAGTTAAAATTTAAATTTTATTCTCATGCAATGAAAATGAATTTACATTTCGGACAATTTGCCAATACTTCAATGGGTTAGGTTGTGCAAAGGTAAATTGAGTGATTAAATATGCATTAAGATGATATTGTTTAAATTTCGCATCAGCAATTTTTACTACTTCTCTAAATAAAACCTATTATTACTCGTTATTTGCAGAATCATGCATATACTTTCCTGATTATAACGACTTAAACAAAAACTTTTAAAGATAATTTTATTATTTAAAATTTGATTTTTGTCTAAACTTTTGCGTCGCACTGTATACGCGAAACTCATAACATTTAAATAAAAATTATGTTGTGTAAATTAACCCTTTCAGTCCCAAAATTTTACTACACTACAGAAACATCTGGCATTTACAAAATAAGCTTATTTTAGGTCAAATATAAGATTTCCACACGAAAAAAAAAATTCATTTTAATTTTTTATATGGTTTTTGAAATAATGCCAAAATTTTTTAACTGTGGAAAACAACAAAATAAAAATATATATATCAACTAAAAACCCTTCGAGTTTTATATTTTAAGGTATCTGACCATATTATTAAAAAAAAATTTAGTAATTATTTTAACCGAAATAGTTTAAATTGTGTTTTAAATATGAGGAACTGAAGTGAACTTTTCAAAAATCAGGTGAAACGCTTGTTAGCTATTTTCTGATTAAAAAAATAGTAGTTATGATTTCTATTGAGATTAATGTAAAATATCGTCTAATAGAACAGAGTGTGAAGAATCGAATAATGTGTGTTTGGATGTCATAACGGCGCATAAACATTTAGAAAAAAATATTGAAATTGATGATGCCAAATGGCATAACTGGGACTGAAAGGGTTAAATGTACAGTCTTCGTAGCAACAGCTGATACACACTGTATCGTGTTCGACAGAGGGCAATAACACGTGCCAAGCCAACCTCAACATGAAAAACAAATTTTGAGAACACTTTCCGCGCGGCTAGTCGACATAATGGACATGGTGTATAGGAAGAATACCAGCATCTCATATACCTGTTATTTTAGTTACGTTGAGTTTACGGGGACTGAATGGTAGACAAAGTGCCACTTGATAGCAGGATCTAGAACAATACAGTCGATAAACTAAACAGATTTTGGGAACCACCTCACAAAAATTTTATGCATAGGGTCACCTTTAACCCTCTAATGCATACTGTTACCGTTTGGTAACAAGTTACATAATCCACTTTATTCTATTAAAGTAGACCTCCCTCTCGACAAATTTGTTTTTTTCCATCTATTACATTCCATTTTGAAGTTTTATTTAATAATAACCCTCATAGATGACAGTAGTAAAAGTGTATTCAAAATTAAAGAGTGAGGTTATTAGCTGTTGCGAAATTACGTTTTTGGCAGTATTCAAAGTATAATAATATTAATTCACTAAATACAAATAAATTGTTTTGAATGATTAATTGTAGTTAAAGAGGGTTATTTTGAAATATATTTAGTTGTTTACTGGTCATTATTATCAAAATTGGAATTTTGTAGTTGGTTTTTGTAATATGGAAAAAAATTTAAAAACTGAAATTATTTAAATTCTAATGCAGTTTATTTTTTTTCAGTATTTTTCCCATAATGTATGAGTATTAAAGATTCGTATATATTTTTTCGGGATGGAAAAAAAATTCATGCATTAGAGGGTTAAAGATAGTGTAGTTGGCTGATGTATTAAAATTTTATACCTTTCTATCATTTTCCTTATTATATCAACCAATCTATCATATTAGGTCCGTCCGTGTCCAAGTTAAAGTAAAGCTGAAATAAGAAGCATAACCTTAAAATTTTAAAGTTTCTTGAAATTTAAGGGGTCCACAAGGTTTAGCATAAAAGAAATTGGAATTTAGGGCCCTCTCAAATTTGGGTGTTCTAGGCGCAGGCCTCAAAGGCCTTATGGATGATTAGGCCCTGTTTGATTTTCCAGATGTAACTGAAAATAAAGCCAAGGTATGCATTTTAGAGAGAGACTTACCCACTTCCTATATTAAAAAAGTATTATCTCTGGTTGTCAATTTACGAGGTATGCAGTAAAGGTAGAATACTATGGGCATGACTTTGATACAAATAACAATAATGAATAATTACATCGAACAATGCTTGTACGAAACGCTTATCGAATACAAATCTAAGTTTGGTAAGATAATAGATTAAAGGCCCATCATTCATTTTTATTCTTCTGCTTTAGAAACAGTGAACCGAATTCAGTTATGGTGTATCTCTCAGATACCCGCACCTTCGCAATGATTAAGGACGAACTGGAATTAGGCCTGTTCACCGAGTAGTTTCCTATATTTGAAAAGTTGTTTTCAGTTCATTTTGGTGAGTGTTGAAATGACCCCAGTGCCTCTACCATGCCACTGAATTAAGACTTATCTGGCTGAGCTGTGAGTAATGACGGGGAAGCTTCGCGTCAATCGGATGATCCGATGTCTTGCCTACGAAATCCCTCAAGATTTATATCGCACCCACGGATTGGGACGCGCGACCTTCAACTGCTTCCGCGTGGACTCAAGTTCCTCATTAGATATACAGGGCGAGGCAAATAAAAGTGGCCCCAATGTAGAGATAAGAATACGACAGAAATGTTGCCAAGTCAAAAACCAATACAAAAGCAGGTTTGCTAACTGAAGTTATTGATGGCTTCAATATTAAGCCCGAACAAACGCTTCGAGACTTATTTGCCGGCAACTACGCTGTGGTATGAGAAGCTAGTTGAAATGAAATATAAACAAGGTTTGTAGAGGTGATCAAAAAAGCTCCCACTATTGCTTATTTCGGTCGTTATTTGGCCTAGAAAATCTGACCTTTTTGTTTTTGTTAACACAAAACATTGTAAACTGATTGCAAGACACACAATTTGCATTATGGGACGTCTTCATACAATACGAACTTAAGATCTGAACTCGCAACTAGTCTATGAGTTTAATGTGAAGCTAATCCGATCCAACCAATGCTCAAACAGGTTTCAGGCGGCTTCAAGAGTTTTTCTCGCCAAGCATGTAAACGTATTCTTATCTCTTGACCGGGGCCACTTTTATTTGCCTCACCCTGTAGGTCTGGTGAATAAATTGGACGCAAAACTCCGGAAAATAAAAGTCCGATTCCTTTATTAAATGGCTTTTATTAACCGGAGAAATTCTGCGTGAAATTCGTTTGACAGTGTGGTAATTTAATTAGTCCATAGCCAAGGCCAAACTAATTAGAGTATCAGGCTTCAACAATAAACGGTTATGTGATGGACGGGACTAAACCTTTAAAAGCGCCTTTCGAGTGAAGCGGTGGAAGTGATTATCCAATGAGCGAAGTTTTGTTTGCGTAAGTACATTCCACACACACCACAGATTAGGTTTGCAGTTGCGCGTGCAGCCACGGAGGAAAAGTCGTGAGTAAATAAACCTCACTGTCCACTCAGAGCAAGCGACGAAATTTCGCCTGCTTTGATTGACTTCCCCTTTGAGATACTCTGATATTCGTGCGCCTTATTACGTCAAAATTGAAAGAAAAAATAATTAATATTACGCTCTAACTGAAAAAAAACTAATAAAATTAATACAAATATGTCTTGAAATAACGAATAAAGTGGTTTATTGAGTGTGAATTTTTTTTTTAATTCAATTCTCACACTCGAAAATGAGATGTATTTACCCTTTTTCTCGTAGAACATTTCTATACTGCATACTTAACCCTTTCAGTCCCAGTGATGCCATTTGGCATCATCACTTTCAATATTTTTTTCAAAATGTCCCGCTACACTCAAAAAAAAGTTTGGTAATCTGTACTAAATTTTGGTAAAAGCAACTAAGATTTTTGGTGCAATAGGGGACAAATAAAGATTTGGTAAATGCTACCATTAAGATTTAGTAAACGGCATTTGGTAAATTCTACCAAATATTTTGGTATCGGACACAGATGACGATTTGGTACATGTAACAAAAGTATTTTGTAAATTTTGCCAAATAAGGCACTGTTGCGTTTACTAGCAATTTGGTAATTGAAACTCATTGATTTGGTAGGTGTAACTAAAGTATTTAGTAAATCTTACCAAATATCTTGTTAAACGCATATGACACTGTTGTGTTTACCAACGATTTGGTAGTTTATACTCATTGATTTGGTGGGTGTAACTAAAGTATTTCGTAAATTTTACCAAATATTTTGTTTAACGCAGTACGACGCTGTTGTGTTTACTAACAATTTGGTAATTTATACTCATTGATTTGGTAGGCATAACGTAAGTATTTTGTGAATTTTATCACAAATTATTATATTTACCAAAAACGTAGCTGTTGTGTTTAATAAAATTTGTTAGTTTATATATTCATTAATTTAGTAAATATATTACCACATATTAGGCTAATACAGGGTGTTCCAAAATTGACCGGAATGGTATAGGACGCAATCCCTAAATATTTACCCGGCCCCCGCCAATGAAAAACGGCTAACTAATTGGTCGCCCTTTCGGTCGTGCATGAAATCTTGCACTTGTGCTACACAAGAATGTAGAACTTTTAGTTTGGTTTGGTTGAATTTACATCTGATAAAAATTACAGGTTCAACTAGTTTTCAAAAAAATTTTTTTTAGGAGGCTGTTCATTTTGATAGGTTGTTGCATTATTGTTAAAAAAACTTGATGTTGACCATCAGTCTATACATAACAATTATTGTATTTTGCTTATTTATGCTGGGTAGGTATGCACATATACAGGGTGGGGGGGTTATAAAATAACACTCTCTATTCGGGGTTGTCAGTAGCTTTAATGAATAATTCAAATGTAGAAGACTTTGAGACACTTACTAATCAAGAAGGGGGGAAAGAATGGAATAATAAAAAACAAATTCGTCTCTTGACCAGGGTTCTAAATTACGAGGCGTAATTGGATGCGTTGGCCGTAATTAGTCATAATTGGCTACGCCGCGTAATTTAGTACCTTGGTCAAGAGACGAATTTCGTTTTATTATTCCATTCTTTATCGAAGAAAAGAAACTCGTCTCTTGACCAGGGTTCTAAATTACGAGGCGTAATTAGCTGTGTTGGCCGTAATTGACCATAATTGACGACGTCTCGTAACTTAGAACCCTGGTCAAGAGACGAGTTTGTTTTTTATGATTATTCTTTTTTGTGATTATATTTTAAGATTCTATCTTTTTTATGATTCCATTCTTTTTCCCCCCTTCTTGATTAGTAAGTGTCTCAAATTTTGAAGCATTTGGACTATTCATTCAAGCTACACACCACTCCGAATAGCGAGCGTTATTTTATAACCACCCTGTATATTCCGGTGTGTGTGCATGATCAGAGACCCGCTTATAAGATTTCGTCAAGTAAGACAGCCACAGAAGGATTTTTTACTGACAGAGAAAGGAAGTACACCCAGGGCAAAGGCGGGAATTGAACCCGCACTCATTACAGCGCGCGGACTGCTAGCGTTATGGCCTGCGATCCAAACCACTCGGCTATCGATCTCCACATGACACCCTAAATTGTCTCCGTGTTGGTAGATGGTGCGGTTGGTAGGTTCAGTCTCTACCCTACTATAGAACTATTTGGTCCCAACACATGCACATTTCGATAAACTGTACATTTCTATCGCAAAACGTTTAGCTCCTTCCAATTTTCAACATCCAGCTCGAATTTGAAAAACACCAAATTATTTAAATCGAAATCCAAACACAAAAATTCCATTTTTTTAGTTACTAATCATTTTTAGTAGTTTTAGAAACTGTGATGTAACAGAATCTGCAAATTGTAAAATTACTAGGCAATATGTCGATTCAATCAAACGAAACTCAAAACAAATGCATCCTTTCGTCAACACATTCTCGTGCTGCCCTAGTTCAAGTATACAACCACGACCAAAACGCGTGATCAATTGGCTTTTTACTATTTTTCGGAGGGGCCGGCTCAATATTTCGGAATTGCATCAATTCCTATTCCGGTCAATTTTGAAACACCCTGTATGTGGTAATATATTTACTAAATTAATGAATATAAGTTAACAAATTTTATAAAAAAACAGCTAATTTTTCGATCAATATAATAATGTGATAAAATTCACAAAATACTTTAGTTATGCTTACTAAATCAATGAGTATAAATTATTATGCAAAAATTAGCTAATACTATAAATAAGTTGAAAATTTAGCTATAGACTTTCACATAATGAATTGTACTGAATTATAATTGCCTTGCATCACATTTTGACAGAAAATTATCTAATGAACTTAAAATTGTTTTTAATGTTTGCTCAAAATTTGGTACAATTAAACATGCAAAAGTATGTTGCATTACTATTTTAGCATTTTGTAAGTATGCAATGAAAGAAGAGATTGAACTTGAAGTTACTTTATAAAAATAAACAATAACTGACAACATTTACATAACAATTTATTTAATCAATGCAGGTATCTGGCAAAAAAAGTATATAATATAGTCTGGATAAATTCACACATATAAACCCATAATGGAATGCAACATATCACAACTCTAAGTATACACAATAGGCAGTGTAAAAGACCATGTTATGACAATAATTTTTGACAAAATATATATAATTCCTTCGGATGATTTCCCAACGTTTAAAGGTTACTTACCAGACAAGGTATCTGAACTGAAAGTAAGCAAGTTATCTAGACAAGCAAACTGCTGCATCTGAAATTTGGTATCCTCCTGCATGATCATCTGTTTAATTGTATGTTACAGATACACAAAAAACATGTTTATTACCAACCATAATTATCTGACGCAGAAGTGATAGCTCATCATTTTGACGAGAAATAACACTATATACGAGTTTGTAACCTATACCATTAAATGCAATTAGTTCAACGACAAATAGTACATCTATTTTTTTAAATCTGAATACATATAAAAACAGAAAAACACTAATATTGGATGTTGATATTCTCATTTCCTATAAACAATCGCTCATCAAAATATCTCATGAATAAAACTCACACATTTGCAGCTGATATTTTATGACAAGTGTTTTAGTTATTTTTACAACAGTTTGAATTAGCATATACTTTAGATGCTTAATGTTTTGAATCATATCGCACACTCCATAAATCTACTAGTGGACCATACTTAATAATTTGGGGATAATGTATCACCTGGCAATGTTTACATTAAAGATGTGTTTTAAATCGATACACATATAGTTCTTGATGCTCAACAATAAGAATGTTTCATCATTTTACCATTTACATGCAATCCGGCAATAAACACAAAACTTTTAGATGAACTATATTTTAAAGTGCCATTTTTTTAATATTATCCCATTTAATAGCAGGAGACTTATTAGTACATGTCAAGCTATAATCAAAACAAAAGATTTTGGAGTTTAACCCTTTCAGCTCCAGTGATGCCATTTGGCATCATCATGTTTCTGATCATAATAAAAAAAAAATTAGGGCTGACATCTATTGGGATTAATAAAAAAATTTTTGTAATAGAAAAAAGTTTGAGGAATCAAATATGATGCACTTTTTGATATTATCCGAGTTATCTTAAAGCACAAGAACAATTCTTTTATTTAGCAAATGACACTCTCACTTACAAGTTAACCGTTGCAACTTTTTAGAGCACCACCCCGCCTCCGGCAGCAAGGAGGGCGGTATCAATGGCTGGGCACAGCCTGCACCATTTCTTCACGCGGGTGATGGGTGTGAGATGGTTCAACTTGAGATGACTCATGACGGATTGGAGCATCATGTTCCAAGCTCAGCTGGCGTAGACAGTAGGGCAGCCAGTCTCGAGGCATTGGAAGGTACGGGCATCGGGAAGGAGACATGAAGAGTGCTCCCTCTTCTAGTGCAGCTGACAGAGGTGTCTTCCAAGTCCTCCTCTGGACAGCGTGCAGTTGTGGGGACGTTGTTGCGATTGCCGTTTCCCTTTGGTCTGCCCCGCCGTGGGGCTGGCAGTTGCTGGGGCGCAGCCGGTCTGTTGGAGCTGGGGGCTGGTGGTGCTCTATGTCTTCTCCTGCCGTCTTCCTGGAACAGGTCCTACGAGGAAGGGGCTAAAGGGGGGGACAGTTTTGAAAGCGTTGGATGGTGGACGGCCCTACGCTTGGGGACCCCTCCACTTGCTAGATCCCGAAGGATGGAGGAGGAGGACGTCCTAGGTCAGGTGGTGGGGAGGCTTGAGGAAAGGCTGGTGCTTTCGGGGGGGGGGAGGCGCTTCATACTCCTGCCACTTGCAAGAAGGGGTACGGGGACGTGGGGTCGGGCTTCGATGAGGAGTAGATTTTCGTTCGTTGCAGGACACCCTCGGAATCCTTTTTGAGTGTGTGGACTCCACATGTAGGTTCCTTTGTTTCAATATCCAGGACGGGACCAGCCTTGCATGATGGACACATTGGTCCTTGGGGAGGGCCCAGATCGCTTGGAGCTTGGACTGGAGACTTGCGAGTTTTCCGGGGTGGAATGGATTGAAGGATATCCGAGTACGCAAGTCTTGAGGTGGGAGTGCCTGTTGTGGATGGGGAAGACCCTGGTGTGGTTGACAGTAACTTTGGTCCTTGGTATAGCGTGGAGGTGGAGGGCCCGGCGGCATGCAAGGTAGGGAGCTTGGGCAGTGAGCCCCATGTCTCCGGAACTCCTTGAAGTGGAAGCCACAAGTCTGGCATATAAATGCTTTTGCCTTCGGGCGGCTTGTGGGGTAGAAGAAATCCCAAACAGGCCCTGGCCTGTCGCTGGAAAGGCGAGTGGAAGGGGAGGACTCGGGGGCGGCTGGGATGAGGCAGGCTGGGGATGATACCTTGGGCCGGACTTGGCAATGGCAAGGGGGAGAAGAGGTCAGAGTCATTCAAGATGAGGTGAATGTCTTGAAGGTGGGTCATTGCACTCAGCTCTACTTGGGAACAGGGTTTCGGAGAAAGTGCTTGTCCAGGCATCCTTCGAAGTGGTGGTGAAGCTGAGTGGCCCGTTAGTAGGCATCAGGTGAGACTGGGGGAATAGTTGCTTCATCTGTTTTAACATCCTGAGGGGACACACGAGTGTGAACCAGAGGTGGAGATGGTCGGGGAACAAAAGTCACCGCGGAAGAGGCCCCGAACAGCAGAAGTTGGCTTGGGGTCTTGTCCTTAGAGTAGGTTGCCTTCTTTAGGTCTCTTTTTTTCTTCCAGTCATTCTGCAAGACCTCAAGAATATTCTAAAAAATATAAAATACAAATTAAGTATCTAGAAAATTGGACATCTTGAAATGTTTAATAATAGTGGGAGGATTTCTTTTTGACTCCTTCGATAAAAGAAATCAATGAGTGTTTAAAACGTAAAAAATATATTTTACATGCAATGAGATATCGATTAGGGTTAATCCTAGTCCCTGCTCCGTGATTTTTGAGCTTGGCGACATCTCTTGGCTAGCGATTAAAAAATAATATAGCTTCGGAGATCCCATTATGTTCAAGATTCTGTCAAGGATGACACATGCTTGAAAAGTATCTGTTCAATGACTAAGGGTTAATAACAATCCGACAGTGCTTCTGTTGCCAAAGGCTTGGCCGATTTCTAGCAAGGTTGGGAACTGGGATATACCTTTCTTTTTGAGGAAATGTAGAGAAAAATTCTAGTATAATAAATAATTATGGGAAAAGGAAGATTCAACAAATAGCATAGCACCAGGGCAAATCCTATTTTGAGCTTCTTCTCGAGCATGTTTTGATTTAAAATGAAACTAAACAATGGAATGTCGACGAACCCAAACAAAACTAAACAAAATGTCTTTCAAATTAAAATTGTCTGCTTCTACAAACAAGTGTTTAGGCTTTCAATAGACCCTACAATACTGCTCTGATACTGATGCTTTTTAGCGAAAACAAAACTGTAAGCAGCATTGGGACTTTAGATGATATATAATGTGCACTCCCTCTACACAGGGTATTATTGCTGGACATTTTTGGTGCACTGGGCGTTTAAAGGTCGGTAGCTATTTTGGCGATGCCCGGACCCTAACCTGAGACCCTCCACATGCTAAGTGAGTGCTTAACCCACTGGGCTCCCCAGCCCCTATAGATCAATTTGAAGCAATGCATATTCATAATAAGACAATTTTTATGACAAATGAACCAAAAACTAATCGAGAATTTTCAGGTTAATAAAGTAGGGAAACCTAGCGTAATCGGGGCGGATTGCTATTTGGCGTTCGGTTCGGCTAGTACGTATTCGCTACTTGGCTGCAAAACTTAAGCCGCCAAATCGAGACCTGCCCCCTGCCCGAATACGCTAACAGTACCTAAAGTAGTTTTCAGATCAGAAACAAATTGGTAAACTGCTGCAAATCACTAATGTAAAACATGTAGTTTTCATTATATTACGAGATACCGATTAGGGTTATCGTTAATCGTAGTAGCCGGTCGGCGACATTTTTATCTAGGCGAAATCTTTTGGCTAGCGACGAGGATTTTACCGTATTGTGATACAACTAAAAAAAAAGGAATTTGACAAACACTACACATACACTTTATAACAGTAACTCAAAACGGTAATTATTTGAACTTCATCGAATTTTGCAGTACAAACCCGAGTACACTTTATTGTTACTGATAAGACCACAAAAAGTGAAATTATATACTGCCGAATGCAGTAAGTCTATTTATTAACAACTGGCATAACGGATACAATAAAATGTTTAAAATAATAATAAATTTACCTGTGAAATTCTAAATAGCGGCCGACGACAACATAAACAACAATTGTTGCTGAGCGATGTTCTTCTTCTTCCTTGACTTGTGACGTCATGGAATGCTGTCGTTAACAAAAAGTTTGGTAAATGGGACTAAAAATCCTTTACCAAATAAGTTGGTAGTCGTTACAAAATAATTTGGTATGGGTTCATATTTTTTTGGAACAGTGAACCAAATTTTGCAAACGTATTAAGCAAATATATTTGGTTTTGTGCAGTAAAATTATTTGGTATGGGCCAATAATGTTTGGTAACCGATACAAAATATCAGTTACCAAATAAATTTGGTAGAATTTGAGGAATCATTTTTTTCAGTGTATGACATCCAAACACACATCATTCAATTCTTCACACTTTGTTCTATCAGACAATATTTTACATTAATCTCAATAGAAGTCAGAACTACTCTTTTTTTTTATTTAGAAAATAGTCAACAAGCGTTCCTCCTGATTTTTGATAAGTTCACTTCAGTTCCTCATATTTAAAACCACAGTTTAAACTATTTCGGTTAAAATAATTACTAAATTTTTTTTAATAATATGGTCAGATACCTTAAAATATATAACTCTAAGTGTTTTTGGGTAATATATATATATTTATTTTGTTGTTTTCCACAGTTAAAAAATTTTGGCATTGTTTCAAAAACCATATAAAAAATTTAAATGAGATTTTTTTCTTATGGAATTCGTATATTTGACCTGAAATGAGCTTATTTTGTGAATATCAGATGTTTCTGTAGTGTAGTAAATTTTTGGGACTGAAAGGGTTAAACTGTGGTGAGGTATAGTAACGATTTCCCCCGCTTCACTCGAGTAGCGTTCGGTAAGGTGAAGACCCGTCCAATCAAGTTCAGCTGTGATGTCACAAAACAAGATGAAATAATTTTCTATTGATTTTGTTAAAATACAATGCTTTTTTTTAAATGACCTGGTAAAATTGTCTATTCAGTTTGGCCTTGCTATAACTCAGTAAATATTCCATGACAAGTATAGAAATTTTGGTTTTGCACTGAAATGTGCATGATTTTGAAATGTATAGAGTAAAAATGGAGCGTTGCAATTGGAATTTCTAAAAGTTATAGTACCTTTCATCATGATTCATGCAATTTTTGTTTTTACTAGCGGACTTAGAATATTTATGATATACTGATAATTTCCAACTTGTATGAATAACTTTTCTTCTGTGAAAAGTTTCTAAAAGGAGGTTCCAGTTATACTTTATCAATCTATTTTGTATTAAATAGTTGAATAATTAAATGCGTGAGTGTTGGAGTAAGAATTTGCTTTAGTTTATGTGCGGGATCGTGAATCAAAAATATTACTTTCGAAATCCGGTTTAACCCGGTTATCAGGGACTTCCAATCTTGGAAATCTAAAGAAGTTATGTGCAATAGTAATTCATCGTCAGTCAAAAAATGTGTGGTTATACAAAGAAATTACCTGGCATCGTCTAATAAATCATTAAAACTTTGCAAATAGCTTGAAAACAGCTGCCAGTTTTTTCATTAATTATTCTGACTTTGAACAAACAATGAAATTTGTTTACATAATCCTAAACTTTACATTCATTAAGAGAGAGAAGATAAAAAATTATTAAGGGATTGACACTTCATAAAGACACTCGCAATTTGCATGGTGGTCCACCGATTGTGTGTTGGAGTGAAAACAACAACAAAAGTAATTACCTCTCTGTTACTGTCTTTTCATGTGTACTAAAACAATAGAGTCCAAGCAGTTATATTATCCATCTTACTTCTCCTTTGGTTGCGTTTTTTTTGTGGCCTATCCCTGGACACATGATAAGTTCCATGAAGTCATTTAGGTCTAAAAGAAATCATTATCATGGGTAGATTTGCATGTCACCAAAAGACATCGCAGAATGTGTTCAGGGTGAGGAAGTTCAGCATTTGTTAGATTTTTCAATGTTATTTTAGGAAAGAAATTTACAGACTGTATATACGCCTCACATGAAAACAGTTATTCGCCATTAAAATAAATCTTTTAAATTTTGATCATTTATTTTTCTCAAGCTCTTACATATATAAACATAAATTTTTGCTTAATCGTTTTTAACGACGGATTTAAGAATTCCTCGACATTCTGAGATACATATCTGATAGGGATATCAAATATAAGAGTTTTACCATTTAAAGATAACTTATTTCCCTGTACATACTTTGGTCATTCAATTGCATTAAAAAAAAGTTTTAAACTTGTAAAACTAGAGGTAAGGGACGCTTTGCTCACACACACTCTATAAAAGTGAAGAAAATTGATAAGAGACTGCGCTAGGTACTATAAGTCGTGTCCTATTACTTTGACGACAGTGTCTTCCTTAGAAGTAGGTGTTGTCTATAAGGACATAAATAGTTTGTTTTCTAGCCACCGATAATTATATGGCTTGATATTGAAGTGTTTTTTCAGAACGATAGGAATGACCCTTTAGCACTAGTGTATAGCACACTTAAAATGGCGTCCAGGGCCGTGTGGTGCTATGATGCAGAGAGGCGGCCGCATCAGGCGGCAATTGAGTAGGGGGCGGCAAAATTCGAGACTCTAACCTCCACTTTTTAAAAATACTGTTTAAAAAAAAATTAGTAGCAACTAAATCTGTGTAAAATAAATACTTATAAATCTTCAAATATAAAAAGAAAAAGAGCGGCAATTCTAATAAATATCCGAAATAGTGACAGTGAGAATGAAAATAGATTCAATACAGGCCCGAGCTGGCCAGAGGGAGAGAGAGCGGTCTACAAAAAAGCCACTGCATGTTTTTTTATTTGGGTAGTGGGAAGAGGGACTAGGTTCAGGGCCGCCGACAGGGGAGGGGGGGGGCATAACTAAGCATTGCATAGGGGCCCGTAAGAAGTTAAAGGGCCCGCGCCAATTTTTTAAAATTTAATAAAAAAAAATGAAAAAATGAATCGCAAAAAAAAAATTAAAATAATTGAGGCCAAAAACTTTACTCCAGGTATCATCCGAGCCGACATGATCCTTTACTAATTGAGGCCAAAAGCTAGTTTTGTAAGATTCGTTATTATTATTGTATTTTTATTTGATTTCTCAGCAATTTCTTCTAATACGTTCTATTTCCTTCTTTCAAAAAAAAAAAAAATACTTAACTTGTGAAATTTTTCCGTATTCATTAATGTATTTAGAAACTAGCGGGGCCCCTAGAAGACCCATAGGGGATATGAGTTTTTATTGGATTTATCAGCATTTTTTTTTGTTCAAAAACGTTCCAATTCCTTCGTTAAAAAAATACTTAATTTGCGATATTTTTCCGTATTCATTAATGTATTAAGTAGCGGCGTCCCTAGGAGACCCATATGGAATAGTATTAGTTTTTAGTCAGATTTACCAGTAATTTAAACTTTAAATATTTTATTTAAAAAAATGTAGAAATAAGACAAGTTGGCTTCTTCAAATTCGTAATTAATACTGTAATGTTCCCTGACTCTTCACTGTTTTTTTTTGTTGTCAAAAATGTTATAATTTAATCCTTTTTTGAAAACTGAAAAATTGCTTTTCTTCACAAGCAAATTTCATAAAAATGGTCCCTTATCAGTTCCAGGTCATGCAAGGCGGAAATTCAAAAGGCGTCAATTTGGCTGATGAAAAAAAAATTGAAAGGTTTTACTTTTTGCAGATCCTGGTCCCGTTACAAAGACGACTAAGCCAGATTTGTTGAATTGTATTTTAATATTTTTTTTAAATCATATAATTTTTCAAAGTTGAGAATTTAATCGTTCGCCATAAGATTCTTGAAGAAAACAATGTAGATTATTGGGGCAAATAATTTATCCAGTAATTTTTTCCCCCATGAATAAACAATTTGCTTCAATAATCAACATTACTTCCTTTGGGAATCTTCTCATTTATCATGCGTAAAGTTGAAGATATTTTCTGAATATTCATCGCTCCAGTTGATAAAATAAACACAACTCAAAACATGCAAGTCAACACAAACAAGCTGTAAAAAGGGGGACAAATGGAAAGATCCCTGTTCCTCAGGCTCACTACATTCGATAATGGCTTGTTCGCTATCTGCGGCAATAAAAAATTACCCCCGTTTTCCACGAAACGGGTTGCATTGCAAGGGGGTATTTTTACTCCCGCAAGGCCCCACTCCTACTTTCCGTGGGAAAGGATGGTTGGTGTTTTTTCTCGTAACCTCCACTCCAAGAACAAAATCCGAATCACTATTGTCCAGCTTCTGCAAAACTTATCTGTGATTTTTATCAAAGCAGGAGATGAAACCTTTTAGGTTTTATGACCGAAAAAGAAAGGCAGGGTGGACGGTGGACGATCGGAGCAGAGGGTCCTTGTTTGAAACTTGAGACAAGTATTTTTACGACTTTGCTTTCAAAACATTTTCCGAGAAGCGGTAGTAACGTTTTCTCAGTACTGAGTACTTGCCAGATGTTTGAGGAATTTCTTGGACTTGGACTGGCCATTGGGACAAAAAACAGATCAGACACTAAATTTATTGCTGCTACACTCTTAAAAATAACACTTTCATTTTTGACGATTCATGAATCCTCAAGCCTAATTTCGTTAATTTTGAGGATTGTTTCGTCAAACTATCACGTGACTTTTGAGTAAACGCGAATCCTCACTTTTACGATCGTGATTTGACGATACTGTATCTTGATTTTGAGGAAACTGAATCTCATTGTTGTACTCGCACCGTTGCATTCTGGGATTGGAACTTAGCGGTTCAAACAATGGCGGCTTCTTGAAGTTTGGTTAGGCCTAACATAAAAATTCGTAATATATACAAGCAGCTTGAACATTAAATTTTACAGTAAAGAACAATAAGTTGCATGTTTCTAAACTAAAACTATTTGCCTTCATTATAATTGGTAAGTATTATAAAATAGAACGGAATTATAGCTTTTGTTTACTATTGATGCTGATTTTCAACTGCTAATTTACACTACTCTTGAATCAAGTTTAACGCAGTTAAAGAACGCTTTGCAGTTGAAAGGTTTCATCAAACGACTTAATAAAATTTGCATATTAAAATTAACATTATTTTAGAAAAATAATTTGATAATGAGTGCATAAACGGAACACATGAAATAATAAAACATAATATTTTAAAGCAACTTTAAATATTCGTAAATCGTTTGAAAAACTTTTGAAGATTGCATGGCACTGCTCAACTCTTCTTTTTTTTTCGTTTTCTTTCGATGAAATTAGAAGCTCGATAGAATATATGATTTAGTAAAAAGTAGCACTAAAAGTAGTCACATAAAGTTTTGAGCCAACTGGAAAAAGGAAGACAATTTCATAACATTACACTTTGTTATGTGTTTAAAAACGACAGGTGATAGGTTGAAATCAGAACATGAAATTCGAAGTTCGCCGTTCTATGAAAATAAACTGCTTTTTATTCGGACAGCAGATGTGATCATCGCCAGTTGCCTATTCGAACTTAGTTTTACGTTGTTGGAAAGTATTTGGATTATTATTAATATTTATTAAGGGTAAGTTTAAATCATGTCATTTTGTGTCAAAATAAAAATGTATTATAAAAATGGTTTATTTTCTTAATTAAACTAATATTGTTTAAAGTAATTATTAGTTAACTATTAATGAAAAAATAGTTTATTTATATTCTGCATATTTATTAAAAGTGAAAAGTATTATTTTGACGATGCATAATTTGTGTCTTTAAATTATGGTTTTTATAATTAAAAAATATTTTACACTGAAAGATAAAATTTTATGTGCACTGATGCATTATATTTCCATACTTTTTTTCTTTAAAGGTACTATTAATGCAAAAAGTATTTAATAAAATACCTTAATAATACAAATACAAATACAAATACAAAAATTGTCGACCAACAACAGGCCAGAGGCCCAGCAAGGTTGGTCCAAAATATATCTAATTCCTTACCAGTTTCCAATAGTTATCGAGATTCTTCTTAAAATCTTCCACTCTCTTCGAATGCACAACATATTCTGGTAAAGCATTCCACTCATTGACGACTCTATTGTAAAAATAATGATTTTGATATGATTTAATGATATTGATTTAATCAAATGATATTGATTTAATATAGTATATTAGTTTTGTGCCATGGATTATGGATTTCCAAGCTTCAGGAATATTGATTTGAATCTTTAATAGAAATAATTAAAAACAAGATTAAATGTAAAGCTATAATATTCAAAATAAGCCGAACTTTTTTAAAAAGAATAAGGGCTTTTTTTCTAAATATATAATTTTAACTCGGCCTTGTTTTTTTAGTTAAATGCTTTTGGTTCGACTCGAAGATACAACTAAAATTGATTTAATATAGTATAATTTAGTTTTGTGCCATGGAACCAAGATTTCCCCATATTTCATTCATCTGTAATATTTGAATCTTTAATATAAATATTAAATAAAAGATTAAATGTAAAAAAAGTATATAACAAAATAAGCCGAACATTTTAAAAAAAAAGTTCTTTCTGTAATTTATGTTTGAGAAGATTATCCACCTGGAATTTTGTGTACTATTTTATTGTTTAAATGCATAACTTCTAAAAAACTGTCTCATTCCTCCCCTCCCCCCCCCCCAAACCCAAATACTAAAATTTTAATTTCAGTAAATTTGAATTAAACTTGTAAGTTAGTCAAATGATATATTTGTTGTTTTAGCTGTTGTTTTTTTAGACTCGCCTTTATAAGGGTTGGCCCAATTAAGTTATGAAAAGTATATTAATTGCTTCCTATTTTTTTAGAAGACAAAACTGCTGTAATGATACGACTGAAGTACTGATGATTGAAGCAGCAGTTTGTGAAGTACAACACAAAATGCCTGCCTGCCCAGCAGTTCCGAGACCACCGGCCCGTCATCATATAATCAATATGTATATAAAAAAATTCGAAACTTGTGTTTATTTTGATAAAATAAATATACAGATTTAAATAAAGTGAAATATTATTTTGTTGTAAAAATAAATGTTAGATGAAGACAAAATAACACGACTGAAATTTTCTCTTCATCTGATTGCCCCGCGCGTTAGCTCCGCCCATGGTCGTGGCTTCTGTGCAAGGAAACTATGAGTTTAACTATGCCCGAGCAGCCCGAACAATAAATATATGTGCTCAAAAATTACGATGCAAAACTCTCAAATGAACAATAATAATACTCAATTTAACGAAACCGGAACTATCAAAACAGCATCATATACTCAAAAATAACGATACCAAACTCTCAAATCAAGTATAACAATCCTCAATTTAACGTAATCAGAACTATAAAAACAAAATCACATGCTTAAAAATGACTATGCAAAACTCTCAAATTAAGAATAACAATCCTCAATTTAAGAAAACTAGCTCTCAAAACAACTAAATTCACATGCTCAAAAATGACGAAATATTTCTTTAGATTGGACGACATTCAAATCCTCAAAAAAATGACGATTCAAATGTCCTCACTTTGAGGAAAGGAAAACTCGGAGCATTTGGCAGGAAACTGAATCCTCAAAATTAAGGAAAATTTCGTCGTTTTTGAGCATTCATTTTTAAGAGTGTACGTCACTTAGACTTAAACCAAGGCCGTCTTAGACTCTTTGGTTTTTTGGCAGTATAGTATTTTATTCTGTGTTGAATGTTGATTTTTTTAACGCTCTCTCTTAGTGGATTTTGACGCGTTTTATGTGATTCATGAATTTCTGAATTCCCGTTTATAGGTAAGAAATTAACAAAAATTCATTCTCAATCAATGTCAATTCTTAATTTAGTTGTACTTTCGTAAAAATATAAATTTCTTTTTAATGTGCTATTTTTATAAATATTTTATTTAAAGCAGATGTTCAGAGAGTAGTTGTTTTATTTTTGTAATCAATCTATCACGAATCGTTTTTTTTCTCACTTAGAATTCTAAATCTATGAGTATGATAAATCAATTCTATTTTATTGTTTTGACAAATAATTTTTTTTTGTATTTTTGTTTTAAACAAATTCAGTTTGTTTAAAACAAATAAATGTTACATAAATTAACAATTCGGACTCTTTTGCTTTTGATTGCTTTATAATTTACTTTTATTCTTAAGAAATTGTCTATATATACTTGATTGATCTTTACTATCACATCCTTTTATAATTTTAATATTGTAGAAAAGAGGAAAAAAGAAGCCGTTGGGAAAAAATTGACTTTTTTTACACTTAAAAGAGTTTAGAAAAAAAAAATCAAAAGCGGCATTTTAATGATTTGCATCATATGAAAAAAATATACCACACGGCCCTGATGGCGTCATCCGAAAAATGTTCTCTAGGATAATTTTACGGCACATTTCAAACGACCACTCTCGTTTGTTTACCGTAATTTTTTCTTATCCAATGAGAGAGTCGTTTATCGTCAAAGAGGACGTTTATTCGTTGGGTGGGTTCCGAGAATCCGCGTATCATCCGCTCTTATCGTGAGATAACTTAGTAGATGATGCGGGAAAGAAGAACTCCGTGTCTTATCAATTCTTTTAAAAATGACTATTTGTGGATGTTGAGTGTCCGGATTCATTTATAAGAACTGGTATTTGTGGTTCATGTTGGGATTTGAAGTATTGTTTCGAAAAATATACTTTTTAAATATGAGTTTCATAAGTATGAATTCACGATATTGGATTATACGATATTGAATTAAGTATGAATTCACGATATTGGATTATACGATATTGGATTAAGTATGAATTCACGATATTGGATTATACGATATTGGATTAAGTATGAATTCACGATACTTTTTCCCATAGGTCTTAATTGCCAGGGCTTCGAATTCTGAATTGCCTAGGATTGGAAGTTTCTCAACATTAAAGAGTTAAATTAATAGAAAATTATCTTGCTGAAATAGCTGTTTAAAAAACTTAAAAATAATTCAAATGTAACAAAATAGAAAGAGACAAATGAAGAGTACACGGGAAGAAGCGATTGATTCATTAGGCGAACGCCCGCAATTACCTGCTTGGCGGCCGAAAACCGGTTTCTCTCTTTCTTTTTCGCTTGGTCCAAGCGTCGAGATCGCCAATCGCCAGAATCATGGTAGCTAGGAACCACAGAGATAGTATTAAAGTACTACAGTGGCATATCACGTGACCAACGACACTGACTTCATTGGGGCTCTTCTGGGAGCTCCTTGCGTGTCCCGTCGTTGGCATTAGAGGTCACGTGATCTGCCACTCAATTACTTCAACTGTGATCTCTGTGGTAGGAACTGGTTTCCTTACACAAGTTTAGGCGATCACTCGCTATCATCGCCAAAGTGGCCTGCTAAGGAAACTTCTCTGAAAAATCAATCGGTTTTTCCCGTGTACTCTTCAAATATGAAATGAAGTCTCTTCGAATGGTTTGTCTATTGAACAACAATGATGTTTCATAAAATCATTTAACATTGAAAAACACATAATTGAAATTTTGTTTAACATATCATTTGTATTTAATAGTCCATCAAAATCGAGAGCGGATATTTTATTCCCTAAAAACATGTTCCTAAAACAAGCTATTCTTGTATTTTACATCCCTTGAAAGATCTTCTTTGAAGTCTTCCTAAGGACCCAAAAAACGTTGAGAGAATCAGGTTGTGAGCTTATGATGAGACTGATAAGACTTCTGTCTTCCAAACTTGGACAAGTTTGGTTATTAAAATGTAGGAAAACCCCGTTGTTTATTTTAATAAGTACTTTTATAAATATATGTGTGCGGTATGGATTCTTAGAAGATAGTAATATCTCTCTTGACTGGGTCAATGGCCAGGGAATATTTAAAGGTTGGTTCTTACTTAGGTTTTTTTAAAGATCCGTCCAGTCTTCGAATAGGTTTCTTAACTTTTCTAGTTCCGATCAAGTTTAATTCAAAAATACATCTGTGATGACTAGGTTGCATACTAAAGGAAAATCTCGGGGTAACTTTAGAAACTATGTAACGGGCTTGTTTCAACAAGTTGTCAAGGAAACAAAACAACCAATGAAATCGCAGTATGGAGAGCGTGATGTTTAAAAAAAAACCCAATGAGCTTGTCTCAACACTTTGTCAAAGAAAACAAAACAACCAATGAAATCGCAGTATGGAGAGCGTGACATCATAAGAAATATTCCCATTAAGCAAAGCAAAACACGTATTTATACAACACTAGCTCACAACAATTACAACTAAAACATTTTCAGTTTAGTAAAATTAAGCAAAATGAAAACTATAAATTGGCAGATAAAAGTTTGATGCATTCAGTCTGAAGATCAGGCTCTCTCTAATGATGCAGACACCAATTAGACAAAACGTAGATGTCCAAATGGTGGCGCCCTTTCTTTGGTTCATTAGGACCTTTCGTTTCACATCTTATTTAAAACTATTGAACGTGCTCGAATTTTTATAGTTACCTATTTATCTTTAAAGGGTTATTGTGCTGCTGTCCCTATAACCTAGAAGAGTAGGACGAAAAGTCTTCCTATAGAAGATATTAGTGCATCAAAAATGGGGTAGTTTTTCTAACGTCTTGTGACACATTTTTTTTCATGACAGTGTTTTTTCATTTTATTTTCTCACTACTAGTGGATAATGTCTGTTTGCATTTTTAAGGTCCTCCACAAACATATAAGCACGCATTAATTTGAACTATAACCTTACAATATCTTCACACTGTACGAAAAATCACAGTAAACTTACACTGTTAAAAAAAATCGACCCGAAAACAGCACACTGTCGGGGTAACATTTGTGCCACGACAGTGTGCTGTAATTTGGAAAACATCAAGGTGTTGTTTTTCATTTAACATCACATGCAGTTATTTTACAGCATATCTGTTAAATCATTTAACAGCAACTGTTGTATTTTAACCCCACATTTTTTTCCTGCTTAACATCACCATATGCTGTATTTTAACCCCACATTTTTCTCAGCTTAACATCACCATGCTGTATTTTAACAGCACATTTTTTTTTCGTTTTGCATCATATGCTGTTGCTTTACAGCATCAACTGCCAAGCAGTTTTCACCTTAATGGCACTAACAGTTGCAAACACATTTTAAAAACTTTTTGCTAAAAAAAAAGTTTCTAAAAATGTATTTGCAACTGTTAGCTACTATTGGGAAATAAATGCTGCATTTAATTTTTTTCTCTAATACAAATGCTGTTATTTTTTATACCATGTCGTTTAGCTGTTTTACAGCAAATGCATTTTAATACTTTGTTACAACAGTTTACTTAACAGTTACCTGCTGCTTCTTTACAACCTATTTACAGGGTGTCTCAATTTTATAGAAACTTAAAAATGCTTGACTTCAGAAGTTTGTATTAAGGGTCTGAACAAAGAAAGCTCCATTTGAATTTTTGTTTCTTTCTTAAAATTTAACTTTTCTGAGTAGGAATCATTAGGAAAAGAAATACAGGTGAAAATCATATAATAATTTGCAAGTCTTTGTTTATTTAATTAATGTTTCAAGTAAAAGCTCCGTGGTTTAAATAAGTGAAGTAAGTTGATATCTGTAAAAAAAATTATGTAGTTTTGTTTACGGCTTGTAGTAATGGCAGATTGCATTTTTTATGTAAATGTTAATAATAAATTGGGTAAAAAAATTCCAAAACTTTTATTAAACCAAATAAGAATTTCATCAACAAAAATACAATCAGTTATTACTATTACCAGCAGTAAAATTTATTCAATTAAAGTATTGTTAAGATGCTAGATTTCAACACAAATTTATTCCTTTATTTCAAGAACTTTTCATACTAGAAACATAAATAAAATTATTAAGAAAAAGTAACAAAAACATGTAATATATTTAAACACTGGCACTTTGTGTAGCTACATAAGAGCTACAAATTATTTCTTTGCTTCCAATAATCATTCAAAACCCGTGAAGTTCGTCGACAAAAAGGGGGACTTCAGGATCTGAGAAAAGGCTAGAACCTATAAAATTTAAATATATAATGAAGACAGTAAGGAGGTCACTCATATGCACTAATGTATAAAATACAGTATTAATAAGTGACGACACATTAGTATATATACTAATGTACCCACACACGCAAAAAAAAATTAATTTAACAATATTATTTTTTCCGTTATACTGTGTTAAATACCAGCTTTAAATTATTTAAAAAGGCATAACCTGATGCCACAATTGTAAATACTTGAAAAGTAATTTTTCACTTGCATTAAAGATTATTTCTTGCAATAAGTAGCCTCTCGTATATTAAAATGATTCTCTTCCAGAACAGAAGAAAAAATTTTCGCATAAGCAAATTATGCCAAAAGATAACCAACTTAAAAAAGAAAACGTTTACATCAAACAGTGTTTTTTTTTTAAAATGAAATCTGTAAAAACGTTACGGGGGTCCAGTACCGAAAAAATTATTATAGCTGTGTATGGATTTGCCCCCATGTTTTATATGATAAAACACACAATACATGACTTTCCAATGTCTATTATTTTTTTAATTAAAAAAAGACTAAAAATTTGGAATAATTGATGTTCAGAAATTTTTATAAATCAAGAAATAACTTGATTTTTGTAATAGTAAACATTTTCTGACATCATACACAATCACAGAATATTCATAAGCATAATTGAAAACTTGAAATAAAAAATACATAAAATTTAAAAATTCTTAATTTTTTTTTGTTTCCATTACTTAAAAAAAATTTTTTTTTAAACAAATCCTTTACAAACAAATTTATGCTACCTGCATTGTAAATTGCAATAAAATGTTAAATAAAAAAATAATATTTCTCGATTATGAATGCTTTTACTCGAATAAATACCCATTTTCATTTTAAAAATGTATTTCATTCATTATTTAGAACGCCAATGATTTTGAAAGTTGCAGACGATAAAACGTTCTGTAGACGAAAATTAAAGCAGTCAAAATTAGATTTTACCAATGCTAACAGAATATCAAACGTAATATTTTTTCAATATTCAGATGATCTTTTCGAAATTTAAACGATAGCATATTATTTATATAAATAGACTAATAACTGGAAAAGAACAAAAACATAACTAATTAATAGTTACAGTTTCTTGACGTTTTTATCACTGATTATTTACTAAAATGTTGTAAAATAGCTATTAGAGGATTATAAACAACAACACAGCAGCTATTTTTATTTATTTTCCCTGTTTTCCGGGACTATAACAAAAAAGCAAGACGTTTTGGCTGGGCAGTGAAATAAAAAAAGCGAGACTATCGGCCAAAATCTGGACGCCTGGTCACATTACGAATATCTATGTTGTAGAAAAAGAAATTTGCTCTAATTTTTGCACTTGCACATTTTTTATGCGGGTAAAAGTTACTGAGCTACGTAGACTAATACCACAACAGTCATCTATCTTAAAGTTTCATTACACGGTATCAACCATTCAAACGCAATATACAAATGTGATATTTCAAAGAACTAGAACTGGTTCTATCAAAATCACATATCAAAGCAAGAAAGAAATATACATTATTAAATCTAATAAACTTTTTATTATAAATTTTATTAAGTAAAATAAATTACTCACCGTCGTGGATTGGATTGGTTGACATATATTTTCAGGCTTGTGTGCTTGGTCGCAAGGACCCGCTTATAAGCTATCGTCAAGTAAGACAACACAAGACATACACAAACACATATGACAGATGTTGCCATCTGTCTCCACCTCCACAATTTAGACATGTCCCTGAAGGGGGGGGGGGGGGGGGAATTTTCTCCAGGAACCTGTACCCAAGGTGAACTGCGCAATGACCGACCACAGGACTTTCGGACCCAACAGATTTTACGAGCACGTACTCCGCATATACTCGGTAAGTCTTCAGTAGCACCGGGTCTCGAACTCTCAACCTTCCGATCTGGATTCCGAGATCGTGACCACTAGGCTCCTTACAGCTACAGCCCTAGTACTCACCGCCGTGTTTTTGTTATCGTTCGTCGTATCGTATCCTCGTTCCAGACA